>PVIC010000858.1:0-98827 GCA_004025085.1 Thryonomys swinderianus | reverse complement strand
ATCTTCCACACTATCCTATATGGTAACTGGCACACTGAAGGGATTCATAGTAAACATGTACTAAGTGAATGAACATGTGATTGAATACATGTATAAGTAGGATATAAACTTCTCTCGTTAAGTTTTTATTAGTTAAAGAACATCAACAGAAATGTCACTTGAATTTCCCTTGAACTTTGGCACTTTTTATTGAGAATATCCAAGAACAAGAGACAAAGCCTGATGAAGAAAGTCCAGCATTTACTCTCTTCTTGGTAAAGATGAATTAATCCTTCAGTCCTCCCCTTGAGTAGTTGTACTTTTAAGATTAATATTAACTCTGTTTGTTGCCTATAAAACAAAACTAATTGCAGAATTCAAAGCTTTGGAGCATTTTTAGATAGCTTGATGGGAAAACATTGAAATAAATACAAACATTTAGATAAAACAACCATTTTAATAGTATTAACTCTGCCAATTAATGATAATGGAAGAGCCGTCCAATTAGCTAAATCGCTAATAGTTTTATCAAGCAGAGGTTAGTAATTTAAAGCAAACAAATTCTTTCTAATTTTATCTACTTGCACACCAAGATATTTAAAGGATAACAGGGGATCCAATAAAGAGTATTGCTCAAGAAGAGCTATATTTAAATCTCCTAATGGCTATAGCATAGAGTTACCCCCAATTAGTCAGAAAACCCAATCAGTCAGTAAGTTCTTCTGAGCCTCCATAATTTGGGGTAAAAATAAATGAGATACAACAAAGGTGCTGCTTGCAATCATTAGCATTATTATTGAAGTATATTTGGAAGATGGAGAGTGCCCAGAGACAGTCATGGGTATAAAGTTAACTCATCAAACCCAGCGACTGTGAGCGTCTGTTCTCACTGTGAGCTCTGCTTCACGCTGGAGCATTTCTGTAGTGGTTTCCACAGAGGTCACTGCTCTACACTCCTTGGTGCAGAAGACCAAGGGAAATTGGTGTCCTCAGCACCACACCAGTGCTGGAACTTCCCCCGCCAAACTTCCGTGGAGAATCCAGGCATGTAATTGGATAATTCAGGGAAATCCTCTTAGGACAAGAGTGATGTTAACATTTCTCACAACCCTTATTTTATTTTTCTCAAGAGAACAGATTTTTAAAAACATCTGTGTTATCTGGATATGGGAACTTCATCAGTAGAGACCTGGTCAGTTAAGGGCATATGGCAAATGACAGCCTGGAAAGAGCTTTAGCACTAGTTCATCTTACAATTTTTCAGAATTAATGATGTGTTTATCCCATAGTAGGGTACTGCCAACCAAGCGTTTGGCTCAGATGGATGAGCTTTGAAGGAATAAGCACAGAATGGAGAACACCTGCAAAGCATTGTCTCTGCTGGTGTTAGCAGCCAGAAGTAGTCTTTGGCTAGAATAACAACTACCTTTTATGGAGCCACTTACTATGAGCCAGTATCTAGTTCATGGTATGCACTATGTTAATACTGTATTCACTTTTCATTAAGTTTCCCATGATAAAGTGGGTTTTATCCCTGCTACATAGATGAGTTTATTGAGGTTTACAGGTCAAGTAGCTTGGCCTCTGTTGTGCCTAACTACAAAGATGTCGTTCTTTACCTGGATGCATTGTCCATCCTGGTGCCATAGTTGGGCATGTTGTCAGTTCTTTGTGTGCAATATAGGACCGTGATGGTCTCCATGTGTTTATGGAGAACAAATACCCTGTGGACAGCCTTGTGGGGTAAATAAAGAGTGAACTGGGCCCAGCTGAGCATTTGCATCAAAGTGCCTAACCAGACTTCCCAGCTGCTCTGGCAGAGTGCCCAGGCCCTGCCCCTGAGCCCAAATGGAATGCTCTTTGAGATGCCTCTGGTTTTCATTTTCCAGACCTTGCCACACACAACAAGTGGGTCTGGGGCTGGCCTTAGAGTTCCCAGCCTGCCTCAGTTCTTATACAGGTGGAGGGGGTTCATGGAGTAAACAGGATATCAGTATCTTGGTGTCAAGAATTCTCTTTTCTCTGTTGAAAGATTTATCACATCCATCCATAGACTCAAACCTCAGCAAAGACCATCAGATAAAAAGGGTGACAGAGGTTTAAAGTCGATTCTTGCCTATTGGGTTTAGGTCACTTTAAATAATGTTCCTTCCTTAGACAGGCAACTGTGTGTGTGTGGGGGGGGGTGAGGGAGTATCTGACCCTGATTCAAATGTTCAAGGCCAGTCCTTTAATCACCCTCAAGCACAAGTCTCCTGGAAAAAGTACTAGCAGGCTGTCTCCTTAGTGAGCAGGATTTCTTTCTAGTTCCATATTTTGTCAGTATCTGTAGAACAGTACAAGTAACAGGATAGCTTTGGTTTAAGAAAGATAAAAGAGGGCTGGAGATTCAGCTCAGTGGTTCCAGCACCTGCCTCGCAAGCACAAGGTCCTGAGTTCAATCCGGGTAACCACATACCATGCTGGGCGTGGTGACTCATGCCCACCAGCCATCAATACAACATACCACCAAGTGTGGTGGTTCCTCCTATAATCCTAGCACCCGGAAGGCAGAGACAGGAGGATTGCTGAGTTCGAGGCTTGCCTGGGCTACATAGTGAGCTCAGGGCCCGCCTGAACTACAAAGCGAGACACTGTCTCACACACAAAAAAAAGGTAAAACAAGCAAACAAACCAAAACAGCTGAAATAATTAGTAGTAATCTATTCAACCTCTTAGTCCCAGGGATTTCCACAGAAAATTCTGTTTTCCATCAGCCAGGGATGCAAGAAAATTTAGAGCCAGGAGCCAAGATCTTGGGGCCTTTTCCATTTTAGTCAGTGGTACTTCAGGTTCTTGAGAGGCTGACTCTAGCATGGAGAGTGCCATGTCGGAGGTTTACTGGGAGTGTTTTCATAGCACCCTGGAGGACTGAGGGAGGCAGGATGGGACAGAAGGGAAAGATGAACTATGATTTGCTGCAGTGGAACAGAGGCTTCCCTTCATGACTCTCTTAGGTTGTGTCAAGGGGATCGTGGCCTTTGAGCCACTGTAATGGCCAGTCCCTGCCCAGAGTGCACCCAGAGAGGCACCGTACTCCTACACAGGGCATGCCGACTCTGAGAGCACTTCCTGCAGAGGGCCCAGTATGAACCCTTGGCAGGTAACACTATCGTGGGAAGACAAATGCTTTTAGCAAGGAAGGGGACATTGCAGAGTCCACTACAACCAACAGATGGGGAAGGTACCTTGCTTCTTTGGTTCTCATTATTTCTTAATAATACTTTCAACTAATACTTACAACACCTACTTTACGTATATGGTTTTCTTTGAATGAAATGTCTTCCCCTCACTCAGAAATGCCAGATATATCAATACATCAAATTGTGGTAACTCTTATAAGGACTCATCTTTAAATATGAGACACAGCGAATACACTATCTTCTGTTTTTATCATTAAAGCATTTCATATATAACTTTCCTAAGACTTCTCTTACTGTAAAATCACCATAGGCAGTGAGCCCTTTCCTTATTTACATTCGTATTTTTCTTCTCTTCCCCATCATAAAACTTTGGTGAGCAAGTTATTGCTTACAGTCTAATTTGCCTGATATTAGTATAGTGACATGTTCTTTCCTTCAGTGTTTATTTTTATGTGGTTCATTTTCTCATTCTTTCACTTTGAAGTTTTATATTATTATATTTTAGTTATTTCCTATAAATAACATTTAATTCAACTCTTTTACTATCTGTCATAAAAATCTTTTTTTTTTTTTTTTTTGGAGACAGGGTCTCGCTTTGTAGTTCAGGCTGGCCCTGCGCTCACTATGTAGCCCAGGCAAGCCACCGCGAACTCAGCAATCCTCCTGTCTCTGCCTCCCGAGTGCTGGGATTACAGGTGTGAGCTACCACGCCCAGCACTGTGGTATGTGGTATTGATTGCTGGTGGGTGTGAGTCTTCACACCCAGCATTGTATGTGGTTTCCGGGGATCAAACTCAGGACCTTGTGCTTTCGAGGCAGGTGCCGGAACCACTGAGCTAATCCCCCGGCCCATAAAAATCTTTTTTTCTCTAGTATTTAAGCCATTTGTTTTTTAATATAAGTAGTGATACCTTTGTGTTAAAAATCAACCATCTTTTTCTCACATTTCTTGACTTTTTGGAAACTAATTTTTTAGTTACCTTTTACCCCTTTCCCACTAGTTTACAAATCATAGATTCTTTTCTGTTCTTTTAAGCGTTACTCTAGAAATTACAACATTTTATACTACTTAGTAAAGTCAAATATTAATCAATATTTGTTATTCTTTTCTGGAATTGAAATAAAGACTTTAAAATAATTTAATTGACTTTCTTCCTTCAACCCTCTACCCTAGTTTATAGCAGGTGATATGTTGTTGCCATGAATTTAAATTCTGTACATTTTAAACTCTGCAAGATATTCATGTTAGAGATAGTGTTTACATCTACCCATGTTTGTTGCATTTTTAGTTTTTAATCCTTCCTGCATCTATGATCTTTTAGCCTAGTCTGCTGACTATGTATTTTCTTCATTTTCATTTCTCTGAAATGTCTGTATTTTACTTTCATGCTTGATAGATATTTTTCTGGGTACAAAATTCTATGAAAGTTTATGTTTTCAAAAAACATTGAAAATATATTCCCACTTTGTTTGGTTTTCATTTTTCTCTTTAGAAATATATTCCTTCTTTGAAGAAATAAATCTGTCTTTTTTGTGTAGCTACTTTTAAGACTGTTACTATTTATTCAGTATTCTGTAATATCACAATGATATGTCTGGGAGTAGGTGCTTTCTTTCCAGGTTGCATTTTTAGTCTGCTTGGGATCCTTACGTTTTATGAATCTATTCTGGAAAATTCTGTTATTGAAGCCATAAAGAATGTAAATATTTCTTGCTCTTCCCTAGTTTTCACTCTCTTTAGTTGCTAAATCTGCAATTAAGCATGAGCTAGACTTTCCTGGATCTCCTCTATCTATTATCTTTCTTCTCTGACATTTTTTGTCTATGCTACATTGTGGAAAGTTTATTCTGACTTACTTTCCTGTTCAATAATTCTTTCTTCAACTATGTCTAATCTTACCCAATTAATTCCTAATTTGTTATTATATTTTTCCTTTTCAAAATTTTATTTTTACTAATTTCTTCTTGAAAATTTTGACTTGGATTTTCTTTCTCTCTTGAATTAGGATACAGAGTTCCTTATAGTTGATATTTAGTCATTTCAAATCTTTGTTGGTTTCTCTACTGTTGTTATTTTCTCTGGTTATAACTCATAGTGTCTTGTTTCCTGTGAGCCTCATTTACTTTGCATGTTATAAAATGTATTTGACAAATTATTTTTAGGAATACTTTGAGATATAAAATGATTTTGAGAGAGCATTTTAATTAATTTGTGCCAGGTATCTGGAAGAGATGCCAGTGTAGTACTGTTTTAGTCCAAGTTGAAGCATTAACATTCCTAAATGAGTCAGATCATGCAAAGCTCACTGAAAGCATTTGTAAGGCTCATTTGTTTTGTTTTACCGTTAACTGTAGGTACTAACCTTGCTGAGTTCTATTTTAGGGTGGGAGGTGGTTTTTGTGAGTCCTAAACCTTGGTGGATTCTGAGCATTGAGCCTCATTTCCTTTGTCCTGAAAGACTCCTTAGAGCAAACAGAGTTTCAAGGTGTTGTTTTGTTTTGTTTTTTAAACAGGAAAATTCCATGAGGGCAAATAGAACTGAATGTAGAACTGATTTCTCCAGATTTTCACTGGGAATTTTTTATTCTTTGGTACTTTTGAAAGACTTGGACTTAAAAAATACAAACAAACAAAAAAAACCATGTTTTGCTCACCCTGATTTTACTTTTTCTCAGCAGAGGTTATCTGAGATAATTGCTATATCATTATAGGAAATAGAATTGTATTTTAATTATCTGTGTCTCCAGTATTTGGGGAATAGATGACTATATCAGTGATCATGGGGATTGAAAACTTGCAGTGTCTGTCTTCAAGAAACTCATCCTTACTAAATGAGGAAAATCATATAAATAAAACTTTAAATAATAATGACTATTGTATGCATTATGTAGAGTAAATGCCAGGCACTTATACTTTCTTAGAGGAAATATAAATTAATAAATTTCTTTGGAGAAAGATTTGGCAATGTTCATAAAAAGTAAGCCTGTAAATATGCTTAGGCGTTCATTCATAAAAACAATGTACTTCTGGGCCAGGGACTTAGCTCAGTGGGCCCGGGTATCTGCCTGGCTTAGACCCCCAGTACCACACACCACAATGCCAGCCATGGTGGCTCATGCCTATAATCCCAGCATTCTGGAAGCAGAGGCAGGAAGGAAGATTGCTGAGATTTCAAGGCTATCCTGGCCTCCACAGTGAATTCAAGGCCAATTTAAACTATAAAGCAAGACCCTGTCTCAAAAAAAACCCCCAAAAAAACAAAAAAAACCCAAACCTAATAGCAATAATAATAAAATGCACTTCTCAAAAAGAATTTATCTGGTATCTACTCAACACATACATGCCCAAGTGCTCAAAAGTGCATCTATTAGAGTATTCATCTATAGTAGCATGTTGTAATAACAGAAGACTGGAAATGATCTAGAGATATCTATTAATAGGGAACAGATGAGATAAATTCTGATGTACTGTACAATGTCATATATAGCTATTCACAAGAATGGGAGAAAGTTGATAGAGGATAATTTCTATGACCAGTTTATGTGAAAACAAAGAAACAAGCAGAGTGTATATACTATGCTACATACATGGACACCCACATTGATGTATGCATATACATAGGCTTAGATAATTTACAGAATTATCTCTGAAAGAGTATCGAATGAGCTGGTGGTAGTGGGTCTATCAGAGGAGAAGAGATGGAAGTTGGAGTAGAGGGATAGGATGGGAACTCTTCACTGGGGACTTAAGTGTTCTGTGTCACATTATGTTATATTAATATATTGCATATTTATTTTTACTATGCACATACTTTTAGATATTGTATTAGAACACATACACACACAAACAAGGAAAGCAAAGCAGTAGAAAGCACACTGTTCTGGTTGTCAGATAACACACTGTGGTTTGGTTTGGTTTTTACAAAGCTCTATGATCTTTCTAGAATTTAGTGTTCCCTTCTCCAAAATGGGAACACTGAGTTAGATGACTTCCAAGTCCTCTTTCAAGTGCTTGTTCGTTTTGCTGTGCTAGGGACTGGATCCAGGGCATTGTGCATGTTAAGCAAGTACTTTGCCACTGAGATATTCCCTTGGTCCCTCCTTTAACTTTAATACTTCCCAATGCCATGGACTAAACAGAGATACAATAATAGCAGAAGCACTTCAGTCAGCTGGTATCTTTGAAGATAATTTGGCAAAGGAAAGTACTGGTATTAGATGAAAGTACTGGCTATTGAGAATGCTAACTTTTCTTTTGGTTTACCTTCAAATGTTGGACCATGCTTTCCCTAAGACAATAAACTGAAACAGCTGATGTGTTTGGCTTCACAGTTTGAAACTATGACTTTTAATATAACCACACAATTGAAATATTTTAAAGCCTGTTTTTCTTTAACATCTGGTAGGCCTAGATCTCTGAGAGACTGATCAAATCTCATTAACTCTCTTTACTGTACAACGAAAGCTTATTTCCTAAGTGTTTCCACAATTTACACTGACACAGATTTCGGTGGCCAAAACATTTAATTAAATGGACTATTCTCATTTTCTGGCTGTTCACCTATGTCAGTGATAACAGCAACCTTTACCTCATGGCTATTACTCTGAATCCTAAAAAAGAGAGAATACAATTATTTGAACCTAGACTATGCTCAAATTAATGGTGGAAAATGTTTTCAATTATACAAATAATTTGTTTACTTTCAAAGGCTCAGACAATAGAGAAGTATGCAAAGTAACAATGGAACATTTCTTCTACTCTGTCTCATGGCACACCTCAGAGGTAATCACTTTTAAGTATGTCATGTACATTTACATAACACATGCACACACACACACACACAGTTTGCTTTCACAATAGTGGAATTATATTGAATATACTGATTTATAGTTTGTACTCAAAAGGTTTTTTTTTTTCTTTTGAGACAGGATCTTGCTTTGTAGTTCAGGCTGGCCCTGAGCTCACTATGTAGCCCAGGCAAGCCTCGAACTCAGCAGTCCTCCTGCCTTTACCTCCTGAGTACTGGGATTACAGGCATGAGCTACCAAACCCATGAACCACCATGCTTGGTATTGTTGTACGTGGTTACCAGGGATCGAACTCAGGACCTTGGGCTTGTAAGGCAGGCACCGGAACCACTGAGTTAAATCTCTGGCCCAGAAGTTTGTTGTTCTTATGGTATGTGTATCTCTACATTATTCTTTAAAGGGGTGTGAACTGTTCAGTCTCACAGCTGTAACAGCATTTATTTACATTTTCTCAGTGATGGGCATCTAGAGTTATTTCCCACTGATAGGCTATGAGAAACAGACTGGCATTGAACTTAGACATTGGCTCAAAGTTTTGTAAAATGCTTTCCTAGAATTGCAGTTGACATTACACTATGCTTTTTATGTTCCAGGTTCCACTGGAAGCACTTCCTAAGTATTTCCAACTGTCCTCTGAGATGTAGATTTTTTTATGATTATCTTCATTTTGTTGTTGATAAACTTAAGCTCAGAAAGGGTAAGTAACTTTCTGGAGGCCTTGTGAGAGGTAAGGCCATGTTTAGTACCCAAGTTCTTTGGGTCTAGAATCTATGCATCATATACATTCTGCTGCTCTTGGGATAGGTATATTTGCATTGTTATTTTTGTTTTTGTTTTTGAAGTTGTCCTCTAAACACCAACTTATATATCCACAAACTGTTATTGGAGGATTCAGTTATTTTACTATTTCCTTAGGAAATCCTATGTTCTTTTAAAAACTTTTTGCCAAGTTGTGGTTGAAAGAAATAGTATCATATGATTGTTTTTACTTACAATTAATCTTGTATTAACATTTGCGGTACTTAAATTTTATTAGATATTTAGTACAATAAAGTATGTAAAAAGAGTTCTTCATTATTTCCAGATTATCATCCAAGGGCGGAGAAGCCCACACACAGCCTGCAGAGGAACTAATGACAGCCTGGTATGTGCATGGCTTCCATGTTTGTAGTGGTTCCAAAGTTTGCTTTTGAGGTTAGCTTCTTTCCTTTTGTTTCTTTCTTTGGTTATAAGTCTCACAAAGGACATGGGTGAGCAGGAGCCTTTTTCAGAATTACAGCCCAAACATTTCTTGAATAATCCAGGAACTGACAGTATGACACTCAGATTCACACAGCACAGATTGAGGAGGAGTTGCCCAGAGCAGTTATGAAAAGCAAAACGGTATTTTGACACTGAAGGATTCAGCAGGAAGATCTGACCCAACAAGTGAAAACTCTTTTAAAAGTTCAATCAAACTTATTCCCCTCACATTTCTCTGGAATGCCCACCAGGCACTTGCTTTGTCAAGGACAATTATTTTCAATCTCATTGATGTTTTGTTTGGCAAGACTCATTTCTTGAAACAATTTCTTATTAATCATCTATGATTTTTCATTTCTGACAATGTTATCATCAATGGTCAGTAACTATATAGTGATAAAAGAACCAAACTTCAACCTGTATTCAATTTTAATCAGCTTGTTTGGCAATGTAATCTGAAAAATATACCAAATAATGTTTCATAGAAACCATTTGCAATCAAATTTTAGGTTTTCAGGATTATAAAGGGTAAGGCATATGAATGCAATGGGATTTATTTATTTATTTTTAAAAATTTTTTTTGGTATATTTTATATTATATACACATTATGATTACATTCAACATTGAGGATTTGTACCAGTACATGACACATCTTGATTCTCATTTTTTCCCATTCCCCTTCCTTCCCTACAACTC
This sequence comes from Thryonomys swinderianus, assembly GCA_004025085.1. Lineage (NCBI taxonomy): Eukaryota > Metazoa > Chordata > Mammalia > Rodentia > Thryonomyidae > Thryonomys > Thryonomys swinderianus. Next base: position 88,918 of record PVIC010000858.1, on the reverse strand, counting down.
TCCACACCCTATATACATAAGCTTTGTTTTCTTTTTCTTTAACCACCAAATTTTTCTTTCTCTTCTACTTATTTGCAGTCCTGGGACTTGAACCCTTGGCCTTGAGCCTGCTACCACTGAGCTACATCCCAATTTCCTGGAAAGGACCTTATTATCTTTGTTTTGTGAGAGCATGCTATTGTATATGAACCTTAGCAGTTGTGTTATGTTGGCATTCTCCCTTTGTGGCTTGTAGTTTTTTGTTTTGGGGAGTACGGTTTGCCTGAGGCATCCAAATATGAATAAAAGCACTCAGTGTCTCAGTGGAGTGCTTTCCAAACAAATGGTTCACTGTGGCTCTCAGGTTGTGTCTTCTTGTAGACACCACCTTAAACTACCTTCTACGTATGTGGATGGAAAATATGCTGAGCGGCAGATGAAGGTGCTTGGCATGCATTTTTTCCACTCCAAGAGTGCCATTGAGAAGTGCTACCTTCTGAGCTATGTGTAGCTTGTGGGTCCCCAGGAGCTTTTCTCTGGGCTGGAGCTTAAAAAATGATTTATACCTGACCACTGAGTTTCTTTACTAAGAGGTGCCAACCCAATGGAATTAGCTATACCTGCCAGGCAACTCCATTCTTTCTCAACCAGGTGGTGAACACAAGAGCTGGTGAGAGAAATAACCACCTTGGAAATCCAGTGAGGCGTATTGTGCAGGAACTCCAGAGACTTGCAAGTCCGTGGCCTCACTCTATATCTAGGTGGTCTGGATGCAGGTCAAAGAGTTTGAGAACTACTGACATAGTAGTATATTTGAACCTTCCACTTTACTCATTTCAATATCTCTTCTATGTTTATATCCACCTTTACCCCTGTAACATTTTCTGTCGTGGACTGACTTTCTAAATGTCTTTGAGATGCCTGTTGAAGGGGTAATGGTATGGCAGCAATGGCATGCTGGGAAAGCAAGATTGGGAGAAGGGGAGACTTGTCCTGTAAAGTTTCATCGTGTTTGGGATGTTAACAATTCTATCATGGGAAACTTCAAGAGAGTTATGAGACGTTACTAAGTAGGAGTTAGGATACTACATACATATCTGGATGGAAGCCATTTCCAGCAAGGGCATCAATATTTCTATAGCTTTGCCTCAAATTTGACTCAATGGGAATTTAGATTAGGGCTAAATTGAGTTATTATTTGCAGGCTATTAATTGAATACTTTTGATTTTTATAGTAACAGATATCCTGTTGATATTGTTGAGATGACTTAAAATGTTAAAGATTAGCTTAAAATGGCATTTTGGAAATGTCATGCACATATCAGATTAAAACCTGTGCCTATACTTGTTGCTTTTCCTGTGTGTGTCCTGTCAAAATTATCTTTTGATAACTGTATGAGATGAAACACAGAGCTTGTCTTGCTTATCATTACTTATTCTCAGCATTGTTCAACAAACTGTTAGTTGAGCTAGTGTGTTAAGAATTTAAGTAGTTGGTTAGGGTTACTTCAAGAAGACAGTACAGAATGGGCAGCTTAAACTGACATGATTTCCTCACAGTTCTGGAGATTGAAGTCCAAGTTCAAGGTGTCTGCACATTTGACCTGGTTGGGGGTTTTTCTCCTTGGCTTGCAGGAGGCTACCTTCTCGCTGTGTTCTTGCATGGTCATCCCTGTCCAGTATCTCTGTGTGTCCAGAGAGCGTCTGCTTATAAGAACGCTAGTCACATTAGACTAGGATCTACCCTAACAACCTCATCTCAAGTAATGGTTCTTCATGAACTTTATCTCCTGATAGTTATATTCTGAGATGCTGAGACTTCAACATGTGAATTTTGGAGGAGCACAATTCAGCCCATTATCTTAACAATTATAACGTCTATGAATTAAGGTTCTGAAACCACAATAAAAAGCATGTCAGCTGATATTTGGAGCATATTACACATGTACATTTGTATTTGTCTTGATGTGAGAACATGTACTGATTATGAAGTAGATACAACTACATCTAAGAGGTGACAAACTAGTATCACAAATCTGCAAAATTGTCTCCCTACTCTCTCCCTGCCTTACTGTGGACATGTTGAGGTTCATCTCCTGCTAAATGAATGAGAAGAATAGGAGAGATGAGAATGTAATGGGTTTTCAGGTACAGAAGAAGAGTCGGGTGCTGGAGAGACAGGTGAGTTGTGCTGTAAAAAGTTTTGGACACTTTATCCAAATGCATGATTTCATTTAAAGCAAAACACTACTGAACACTATTTTAACTGCAAAATAGTCTCATTCTCACACATTTCCGAGATTTTTGGTTTTTTATTTATTTATTTTTTTGAGACAAGGTCTTGCTTTGTAGTTCAGGCTGGCCCTGAGTTCACTATGTAGCCCAGGCTAGTCTGGAGCTCAGCAATCCTTCTGCCTCTGCCTCCTGAGTGCTGGGATCATGGGCATGAGCCACCATGCCCAGCATTGTGATATGTGGTGCCAGGGATTGAACTGGGGACCTTGTGCTTGTGAGGCAAATGCCAGAACCACTGAACTAAATCCCCGGCACCCTCTGAGATTATTTTTGATTATCAGAACAACAGGAAAGAAAGTCAGAGTATATAAGGTTTAAAGCACTTTGGTAGTGTCTGTTGGAGAAAGGTAGGCCCTGAGGGAACTGAGACTTGGTTGAGAAATGCTTGTGCCTCAGTCAGGACTCTGGCCAGCTATGAAGAGGCTCCTGAGTCACCTTAAGTCTGGCTTCTATCTTTTCCTTATTCTGTTGTCTTAAGTCTTGTGGTGACATGAATGAACTGTAGCACAACACCTATACCTTGTGCTGCAGGTTTTTTTAGGTCAGGTGTAATTTTTCTGTTACTTTTGGGGTCACTACCAGACTTTAAAAATGTATGTTATTGTTTTTCAAACAATATTGAGAGTCTCTTTTGATCAGCCAATTTTCCTTTGGAAACCCTTAGAATAATTTCAATATGCCTCGAGGGCATATGTTCTTGGAATGTAATAGCATGACTAGCCTAGCCCAGTCAGGAGTGCTTTTATTACACAATTACACACATCCTGGTGTGTGTCTCATTACGTAATTGTTCTTCCCGTTCAATGATGCTGCTGAAAGCCATTACGTAAGTCTTGTTTGCTTCATATGGAGTCTAAGAGCAGAAGCAGAGCAGAGCCAAGCTTGTAGGCACTGAGGGAGACTGTGCTTTACGTGACACTGTACAGGTCTAATAGGGATCGAATTGACGTATTTTGACTTTCTCCAATAGCAAGTTTTGTTTTGTCCCCCTCAGGTAACAAGCCACAGTCACAGCAGCACTGTGTATATTTACATTTGATTTTCAGGTTTTAAATGAAATAAAATAGAGCAAGGTAGTGGTGATGTTCTGTCAGTCTCCAGGAGGAGCTGGGAGGTGTACTCTGCCTGTTCGGGAGTGTGACAGAGACCACCAACTCCGAGAAGAAAGCTAGAGGAGAAGGTGAGGGAATTCGATTCTGGCACTGAACACAGAACTCACTGTCAGAGATGCTGGGGGGAACCTCGTACTGTTCCGATAAAGGTTTTTGAGCTGATGTGCACGTCTATGTGAGGGGAATGTTGAAAGCTCTGCCATATAATGTGGGAAAATCCAGGTTTCTCTACAGACGTTTGGTTGAGGATCCCGTGTGGCTCCTGCTGGCATGGATAAGGGAACCATACAGCAGGAGTTGAGACTCATCTTTTTTTGAATGAATGACTTATTAATGAGAAGGCAACCTGCTTCCTCTTTCTTTGCTTTCCAGTTTCTTCTTGAATCCCAAAGGAGTTTCAAATATCACTGAGCTATGTGGCAGCTTAGTGTCAGGTCAAATTTATGAGATCCTGGTTTAGAAAGAGCAAGCTGTCTTCCTAAGTGGTGAAGAGTCCCCCAGTACCAGGTCTTTGGCTTGAAAACCCAGCAAAAATCATAGCCACAATGTGCCACCCTGCAGGGTGTCTCCCGGGGCATTCATGGGGTAAAGCAAAAGATGTAACCTGCCATGGGTTCTGGTATTTTCTTGTGAAAATATTGAAAATTTTATTGTGGAATCTTGGCACCAATATGGTCTAGACCATAAGTTCCTTGAGAAGGACTATGTCATAAATTTTGTATCACCAGAGTCAAAACCAGGACTTGATATTTAAGAGGTACTTAAAGTATATTCTTCACACCTGTGATTGTTAACCTTATGTGACCACTTGCTCAGGCCACAGTACTCAGATATATAGTCACACGTGTCTGGATGTTGCCGTGGAGACATATTTTAGATGCTATCTGTTTAAGTCAGTAGGTTTTGAATAGAGCAGATTACCATTCTAATGGTTAATTTCATCCAGGTGGGCCTCGTCTGATCAGTTGAAATTCCTAGGAAAAGATTGGCTTCCTCTTGGGAGAGGAATTCTGCGGCAGTCTTTAGATTGGAAATCCTCAGGGGGCCTCTGCTCTATCTGCCTCCCCTGCAGACTTCAGACTAGTGTGAGCCAGCTCCTCACAAATGAACAAATGAAAGCTTTCCTCATCCCCGCTCTGTGGATAAGGTTGAGACTGCATGTTGAATCTTTGCCCTACGATCTGCAGCACTCTTCCCTCTAACTAGGGAGGGAGAGCTCCCTAGTCACTGACAAGGATGATGAGACAAGGAAGACGATCTGAAGGCAGTGAGGAAAGAGAATTCAACCTTCTCAAAATCCTTCATTTCACATGTACTGTTGATGCTCTATGCTAAAACCAGTGGCTTGATTTAAATGCCTCTGTTGGCTCCCGAAGCACCGGCACCACTACCACCAGTGGCTCGCCCCGCCCTGGGCCCAAGAGGCTGAGGACCACTTTTCAGCCTGATGTGATTTCTAACAGCTGAGATATTAAAACACTGAAAAACGGGGTTTATAATGGAAATGCTGACAGACTATTAACTATAGCAGCACTGCTCTAATAAATGGAATGGCTTGTCATAATCTCTAGTTCATAAATATGCAAATACAAGACTGGGGATTTGCTCCAAAGGATGTCTCTATAATTTTAACTGACCTTTACTGATAGTGAATGAGCCTGTTGCTTCTGTTTTTGTACATCGGATGTAAAGTACAGGAAATCCAGCCGCCTGTCGGCCTAAAGTATATAAAGTCTAAACTGCCAGCTACTAAACTCTGGGCTCAGATTCCATTTCTCTTCGCATTCACACTCTTTATTGACATTTTCATTTTTTTTTTCCCAGGGGGTGGAAGCCGAGTGGGGGTGAAATCAAACACTGCCCCCCCCCCCATTATTTCCACATGCCATGGCGCCTGCCCGGCCAAAATTCATGGATTGCCTCAAGGACAAACAGGCCATCTACACTGAATTATAAATTTGAGTTTTATCCAGTTTTCTGCTTTTGGACTAAATGGGCAGCAAATCCAGTGACTTCATATTTAATAACCTAGATGTCATTTGTCCTGTGCCTTTCAGCACAGAGCAGGGTTGGATGGCTAGCAGTTTTGCAGATTTTTTCCCCCTAATTATTTTAAGCTATTCAGCCTGGTATCCGAAGTATTGATGCAGAGCCAAATGGCCAGCAGGGGAGAGATCTGTCCAATCCAGGAGCTAAATGAGTCACTGAGAGTCAATCTGTTTTTCCCTTGCTGCCGGGGTTTCCGCGGGCCGGCCTCTCCGCCCCAGTCCCACGGAGCTGCGGCCGACCCCGCTGGCTCCCGCCGGCCCCCGTTTCCCATCTCAGCCCGGTTCGCGGCAGCTGCTGATGGACTCGACCGGCTGGCCACGGAAGACCAGGGCCTCCATCGCGCTGTAGTTGAGGCTTGGCTTTGACAGCAAATGAAGACATCTTGGCCTTGTCGTGCTCGTTTCTCCGGTGACACATCAGGGATCTGGAAAGGACGGCGGGCGCAGAACGTGTGGGGGGGGGGGGGGCGCAAGGCCGGCTCTCTCGCCCACGTCTCTCTGTTTCGCAGGGAGTCCTTCTAGCTTCCCCAAGTGCCCATGTGGAGTCATCGAAGGAGAATCATAAGCTAATTTAAAAAAAAAATCACAGAAAAATTAAAAAATTCAAGTGGAGCAGAAGGGACATGCGGATAGGCGGGGAGAGGGCTGCAGGGAGGAAGGCCACCAGCCTCAGTCTGGGGGCGCCGAGTGCAAGCTAGTCAAGCAGCGCAGGAAAGAAGTATATGCCTCCCCTGGAGGAAGCTTTAATGTCTGACCATACTTACCAAAACACAAAGTCTGTGAGTTCTTCTGAGTAAAGTCAGTTTCCGCCACACAGAAATACGCTGCTGGCTGAAGGACTGCATAAATTAAAATAGCTTGTAGTTCATGGCAAATGATTAAGTTAGCAGGCACAGTTCTATCCTGAACTTTGCCATCCGTGCTGCTGAAATTTCTGCGACCTGGGCCTGGAGGACGGGGTAATCCAAGCTGGTGCGAGCCCTTTTCTCTTTGCATCTCGAACACGACCAGGCAGCCATGTTCTCTGCAGAGGGACAGAAGAGGTACACGGTGGGGTTTCAGAACAACAACAGACAATGTTATGATACAGACCTGCCTTGCCTGAGGAGTGCTCAGGAATTAGAACTCAGGAGAAAGAAAGAGAGGTTGGGGTGGGAAAGAGAGAGTGTCTGAGTAATTGTTTCTCTATGTTTTTCAGATAGAGATATCCAGGGAGGGAACTCTGGAAGAGCGGACAGAGTCGTTTCTTCTTTACCAGAAACCTCAAAGGAGAGAAAGCTTTGTTCCCTACGGACCGCCAGTGTTACTTCTGTAGTCTTGAAAAAGATTTACCTTTCTATGTATTCATGTACTGTTTTGGTCACGCTGTTCCTAGGTAGTGAAGTGGAAAGGCCAGTTAGAGGAGGGGACAGATTGCTTCACAGGAACTGGGGGATCGCTTTGCTTTTCTTGTGTGTGGTCACACCCTTGACAAGGTCAGCGCTTTGGGGGTTTTGTGGAGGGGACTCGAGTCCAGGGCTCCTGGGAAGTCTGGAGAACACGGTCACCTTCTTCTCAGAAGTAATTAACTCAAACAAAGGCCCCACGAACTCTTTTCCCACTTTGAATCGCAGATCACCTAAGACCGAGGATGCAACACCAGTTTTCAGATCATTAGCACAGTCTCTTCTGCAGGAGGCAATAAAATGTTGCTTTGTGTAACTCAGCTACAGTTACCCAGCTTTCAGAAAGCAGGAATCTCCTTGAAAAGAAATTTACATGAAAACAGTCTCATTGTTTGAGAACTTATGCAAATGTTGCACAAAGGGGTTTGATAGTGATTTTTAAAAATTTCATCTTTATCACTGCCTCAAAGATATCTGAAGAAACTTGGGTACTTTTAAAGAATGTTATTGCACTTTTTTTTTTTAAAGATGTTATGAAACAAAGTTGTGTTAAATTTTTTCACTGTAAACTCCCAACTTTTTCCTAAGCTTCAAAGACTTTTTTATAATGAATGTCCTACAGAGAGTGTAGTGCTTTTTGGTTTAACGCTCCCAACGATCACTCATTACTAGTTAAGAAAATTGAAGATAACAACCATAGCTCCGAGTATTTTGAACAGCGTAAAATGTTTCTCCCGTGGGTGTAGCTTTTAAGGACCACATGGGGGAAACGTACCCCTCCGTGCTCAATCAGCCAAGAGAAGCTCTAAGTGTCTCAATCCACACTGATTGCCTGTGAGCTCTTCAGTGCTAGGCTAGGAATCTGGATGTGTCCATTACCGCATGTTCAAACAATGTGTCGCCTGGGCCAGAAGGAGGCTGGTTCTGGAGAGGGGCTTTAAGGGGGTGGATGAGGAATAGGGTTCCTGACCAAGTATTGTGTCATGTCCCTTTGATTTTTACTTTCTTTAAATCCTTTTGCCTTCTACCTAGTGATTGGCTTTGCTGCCCTTGCTTTCTTTTCTTCTGCTTTTCCTCCTATTTCAGTATGGAAGATGATCAAAGTATGGAGTTTCTTCTACTCCAGAGGTTGGCATTTCTGCAGACACAAATGAGCTGAGTTCTCAAGCACTTGCCTTTGAACACAAGGAATTCCTTTAATGATCACATCAGACTGTGTAGACTTTGGAATCGGGCACTTGGAGTTCCAGCTCTGCCATTTACCAGCTTGGACACTTGTAGCAAGTCATTTTAACCTCCTTAGGCCCATTTTCTCCTTCTGAAAATGAGAATAATAAAAATAATCTGTCTCATCAGTTTAAAAAAACTGAGTAAACTGTTGTTTGTGTACTGTGTCTATATGTGTGTATGTGTATGAGAGAGAGAGAGAGAGTGAGCAAGAGAGAACACAGTATATATTTTTCAATACAGGTACCATGGTGCCATGCATTATGTAAATAAGTACACAGAAATGGAAATTAAATAATAAGATTATCAAAAAATAGAAATAAATATTTGACTATTTTATTTTCATTACATACAGATCCTGGGTACATAAAACTGCACCTGATACATGTCACATGCTTAGTATCTTGCCTGGAACAAAGTAGTTCTCCATCTATGTTTGATTATTGTTTTTTTTTATTGCTTGATGCAAAGTCTAACTGGAGGACCTGCAGCCACTCTTGTAATGATGAGCACTCAGTTGCTTTGTGGTTTCTTTTTTGACATGGGTTTGCTTTTATGTAAGTGGCAAGAAATGTCTGCATTTTAAGTCAGATTCTTCCAAGATAGAAGAATCACACTGCTTGATTCTGGCCCACACTTGCTTTTGCTAAGAGATGCCGTGGGTTCACGATATTTTCCATAAGACTTCATGCTCCAAAGAGGTGGATGTCTTCCTCCCTTCAGACAAACAACAAAAAATAGTGAAGCTGTGTCCCCTGCTATGAGGCTGAAGTAACACTGCTTTCTGGACGGATGGAAACTACATCATAAGAATGTATGTAAATGTGGTGGGAAGCAGGGATAGATTAAAACTTGAGGGGAAATGGGAAAAGTCTGCTCCTTTGCTTAATTGTTCTTGACCTCACATTTTAAAATTACTGTCAACTTCTCTTGTTGGCTGTCTTTTCATTATTCTGGATCCCCTAGTTATCCAGTTATCCAAAGTGAGAGATTTATTTTATGTTCTACTTCTCCTATTGGCTTCACTCCTCATGATACACAAAATCTTAATGCAAACAGATGTGTACGTGTTTGTGTGATGTGTACATGTTTGTGTGTATGTTTGTAGTAGACATTTCTGGTTCTCCTGGGGTTCAACCTTGGAGTAATTTTGTGGAGCTTTAGTCTGGGTGTCTGAGGAGCCATTTGAGCACAGCCTCTCATTGTGTGGGGAAACATAAATAAATAAACCGGACTTTGTTTTGTTAACTCATTGGGATTTTTAGTGTTCATTTGTAGTGTTCACAGTGGGATCTATCTATCTGATGTCAGAGGGACTTTATGATTTAATTTTTCCTAGGAGAAGTTCTTGTGAGCCAAATGTGCAAGATCAGGAGAATCTGCACTAATGGTGATTCTTCAAGGGATCCAGTTAGGGCATTTGAAAGGTGGTAAGAATTTTCTTCTGTTAAGGAATGGGAGAGTGGCCCCTCAGGCTTTCTAAGGCAAGAAATAGGAGGTGACTTTTCAATATGAGATTTTTTAGGAGCTTAGAAAATGAAGTAGGTGTACCCTGCCATCTCCAGGAATGATGGCCACTTAGGTCTCTGAGAAAGAGCTCCAGAACGGTGAACCACAAATGCAGGCAAATAGAACTTGTCAATGTAAGAAAACCCCCAAGGGGAAAATAACAGCATGGATGAAAGGAAGAGTGTATCAAACAGTTACTCTGATCTAGCAATTGTGCATTGTACGTGTATATTGAAATGTCACGGTATACTCATAAATATGTATAATTACTATGTTAAAAGTGAAAAACCATTTTTTTAAAACAGGGTATCAAAACATTCCTAGTGTAAGATTTTTTCTTCATGAGCTAATATACTATTGTACGGGCTGAAACAGTCTTAATTGCTAACCAAGAAACCTCATGGAATTAAAACTCCCATGAATAGTGCAGATATAATAAATACCACAAGTATGAAAAATAGTGACATTTCTGATCCTCCTAACAGGCCAAGACTGGTGGTGGCATGGTAACACTGCAGGCTGACTTGTTGATCTGTGAGGCTCTTTGAAATGTATTTTTGAGGCTGCTTTCTCCCTAATCTTAAACACTTGACCTTTGAGTCTGATATTCTTCAGTATTATTAGATTAGATGATTAGTTATTAAATATACTGTCCCCAGTAAATAGGTAATTGTATAATGCAATGGCCCTCAGCTTTTCCAGGCCATGTTCCCATGACATTTAGAGTTAGAACACGGAGTCCTTTTGTAGTAGAATGTTAAACTCTTTCTGTGGGTAGAAGAATCTATGGTGACTTCCCTGGGCCTCCCGTTCAAACAGACTGAAGGGAGAGGAGTCTCAAACGGAGGGTACGCATGTCTTTGACAGCTACTGCAAAATGTCTATTACATTTCTGCCCACATAGTAAGGGTAAGTAATACAGAAACTAACATCTCTCCCCATGATAAGCTGGGCACAGTGAATAGTTCAAGTCCTCACCAGACTTTATGTTGAGTATTTGAGAAAAAGCTTACAGTGCTGGTTTGCAATCCAAAGCACCCAGTTGTTCTGGCCAAGTTCTGCCTGGCTTGAAGAGTGGGGATAGATAGAGGAGGGAGAGTGGAGGAAGGGACAGGACCTAACGTATTTTGGTCGCTTAACATGTGCCAAGCACTGTGCTGGGTATGACACCTACACGGACTTCTGAGCTCCTCCCCAAATGAGAATGAAGCTTGTGTGTATTAGCCTTTATTTTGCACTTAAGGCGCAGTGAAGCTCACCTTGCCCAAACCAAACCATCAGGGTATTGAAAGGGGATTTAGACTTGATCCAGTTTCAATCCCCAAGTCTTTGTTCTCTTCTGTATCTGTTCCTTTTATTAAGTGTCTACTATGTGTCGATGTGTTATGATGACATAAGAGAGGAAGGTGGCCAGGAAAAAACCTAGGTATCAATTATCCTTCTGCTGTTTTCTGTTTTCAGTGATATTTGTGACTGAGTGCACTGTGCACTCTTAGCGGTGCGATGCGAAGCACGTGAAGGGAGCATCAAGGAACAGTGATCTCTCAAACTGGATGTTGCGGTCTGTCTGAGAAGGCAAAGCAACACAAGGACAGGACACTTCCAAGTTGGGTTCTGTGAACCGTAACTCAGAATGTTGCAGTGATAGAAGTGCGGCGGGTCCAGAGATGATAACTGAAACTGCAGGGAAAATAATCATACAAAATAAGCAATATTTGGATAAAATGGGACTTTTCATACAGGGAACATGGGGAGATAGCAGCCAAGGCATGATGCTGGAATGCAGAGTGAGGAGGAGTTCGGCTGCCGAGGAAGAGGTGGTGGCTCACTTGCTACCCTCACTCTACGCTGGATTGGCCCCTCTGCTCCTCTTTATTGCTTTTCCTGCACCGAGTGCCTCAACCACCTGATACATACATGTCTGTCTTCCTTTGTGAGCTCTTAGAGAACAGGGATGCACCTATTTATTTGTTCTCCCAAATGCTTCAAGCAGCACAGAGTGCCTATTAGGTGCTCAATAAATGTTTGGGAAAGGCATCCACGGATGACTGGCACAGAGGCAAGAACAATGTTGAACCAGAGACCACAGCAAGAAGTTCTGGATTGAGTTTGTAAATAGGACAAATGCAGTTTTTAAGGATGGGGTAGGGAGGTGGGAAACTAGGAAAACTGAGCAGGGGAGAGTATTATTCAGTAAGCGTGAGAGCTGGGAAGGGTGGAAGGGGGAAGTCAGATTGGAGAGCAACAGGGGGCTTGGGCAGGAGTCTGATCAGAGTGGGAGTCCTAGGGGAAGAAGCACAGGGTACAGGAGGAGGGTGTTGCCTTAGGGAATGATGAACTTACCTTTAGGCAAGGTGAAGAATTTATAAATGTCAGTAAATGATTATGTTGAGCGTCAAATGTTCAGAGGGGCTTTGCAGGTGGTTTTAAGTTTTTGAGAGAGGCCAGGAGAAGGGACTTGGCTGGCTGGGGAAACTTAAGCCTCTGCTTGTTGGAGTCAGGGTCTAGATGTATTGTGGGGTAGAGAGTTGCCCGACAAACTGCTAGAGTTTGTGATCTTGCCTGGAAGCCAGGGGAAATATTAGAGATAGGAAATGATCCACCTGATTGAATTCACCAAGAGATTTCCTAAGGCCTTGGTGTGTGATTTCAATCTCCAATTAATCAAATTAAATTAATTTTTTAAATGTCTTGATGGTGGTGGGTCATTCTCAGATAAAGATTTTTGCCCTGGTTGAGTTGACCTTCTCATGTGCACTCATGCACACACACACACACACACACACACACACACACACACACACACACACATTTCCAGTGATATTGGATGGTTTTATATTATCAGAGGACTCTTGTATTCAGCGCACAACTGAAACAGTGGTTTGTGCTCTTATTATGGGGTGTCACCTCTGCTTACTGACAAAGAACAGAAACCACAGGGACCCTGATTCTCTTAAAGCTCAGCCTAAACTAGCCTAAACTATGACTCAAAGCTCTGAACATCGGTCACTTCTGGTCACAGGCCACTCTGTTCTGGAACTAAACAAACAAACAAACAAACAAACAAACAAGTGAGCAAAAACCATAAATACCTCCTCCCTAGCTGCTATAAACAACTCGATGGATAGAGAACTCTGTGTTTTATGAGTTGCTTACAGATTTTTACAGTAAGTTTCCAAAGCCAAAGGCACAAATATTTCCCCTTGATTTGTATTTGTTATGATAGTTACAGGGCCAAGCAGAAATACCTATCATCCAAGGGATACAGAATGCCCATGGCCTGGGCTGCCCATTTTCATAAGCATCACAGAGCATAGCTAGCTCAGAATCCCACAAAGTCCACTTGGCATACTTACAGAGCTCAGCTCAACACTGATGCGTCAGGATGCTTTAAGGTTTGGGCAACAGGTTCCCCTACTGACAAATAGCATAATTAGGCATAATGTCTTAAGTGAGCATATTAGCTCAGGCTTTTAACAGTGTGCGAGCCTTGGCTTCCGCTGTAACAGCCTAATCTCGTGTGGGAGCCGTCCAGCTTCACTTGAACACGGGCACTGATCGTCTCCCCGCAGATAAAGCTTGGAATGATTTTATTTATATCGTTCTCGTTAGTCATGCAGTCTGTGTGCAAACAACGCAACATTCTTCTTATCTCTTCAGAAAGTTTAATTCATTAGCAATTAAAAGCTGGTGCAGGAAAAGGGCCAGGCACCAGAAAGAGGTCCTTCCTAGCCCAGTATACCCGATAGAGCCATTTTGGGGACAACTCTTGCCTATAACAGTCCCGCTATGGTTTTTGGATTGCTGTACAGCCTTGTTTTTAATAAATAGTTTACCCGTGTAAGGATTATCCCAGTGTAATTAAATAAGATAATGTAGCCAACAATCGCTTCAAAAGTACCCTGTTGAAACTTGCTGTCCTCGAGCTCTTGCCAGTGCCCGTTTCTGCCTCCTGCCTCCTGCTTCCTGTCCTCTGTCTTGCCTGGCTGGTTGTTCAGGGAGGCTCCCTCTGGGCCAGATTCCTGGGGGGGCGGGCAAAGAGCTCCCAGGAGGAAAATGACCCATGAGAACAGCTGCTGCAGTGAGTTCTCTTTGGGCCACAGGTGGTTCTGTCCACTTTCTTTATTCTTTTTTTTTTTTTTTTTTTGAGACAGGTCTCACCTTGTAGTTCAGGCTGGCCCTGCACTCACTGTGTAGCCCAGGCAAGCCTGGAACTCAGCAATCCTCCTGTCTCTGCCTCCCGAGTGCTGGGATTACAGGCATGAGCCACCACGCTCTGCACTGTGGTATGTGGTATTGATGGCTGGTGGGCATGAGTCACCACACCCTGCATTTTATGTGGTTACCAGGCTCGAACTCAGGACCTTGCGCTTGCAAGGCAGGTGCCGGAACCACTGAGCTAAATCTCCAGCCCCACTTTCTTTATTCTTTTAAACTCAGAGAACTTAAGAATAGCAACATGGGCCATCCTGTCCAAAAGTCACGGTCCTGGAAAGATAATAGGAATGGGGGAAGTTGGGCTATTCATGTATGGGAAGGCAGAGGGGCAACGGGCAGTCTTGGTACTATCTGCTGAACTTTCTTGTAACTCTCAACCTTACAATATAGTCTACTATTAAAAAGATGACAAAAAAGGTCAGCTCACCTGCAGTTCTAGAGTGTGAGAGGCCAAGTTATATTTTTGAAAGACATTTCTTCTTTTCCATAAATGATTGAACAGGAGGAAGCACTGAGATTCGGGGGTTATACCTGCAGTGGAGAATTAGAAATAAAAATACAAATATCAGTTTCTGGTGTTGTAGCAGTCCCCAAGCACTGGTAGAACAGAAGTGATTCTTTACTCAAATGAAGGGTCTCTACATTTAACAACAGATGTGTTTCATTTGAACCTGTAGCCTTAACAATACATCCATTCATCTGCCTGGCGTTGCATGGGTCAACTTGTTACTTAAATATTTTCCTTTCAGTTTCTTACTTTTACATAGGTCAGCTTTAGCACTGTAGAAATAATTTGTACTAAGAATTTGTGAAATAAGTTTATTGAAGAGAAATGAGAATAATATAGCCATAATCTATTTTAGATCTAGTGGGGACTTGAATTGTTATTCAAAAAGAAATTTTGACCACTCCTAAATAGGCATGAAACAGTTAAATAATAAGGCCCTGGCAAAGCAGGTAGTGGAAGTTTTAATCCCAGCTGCTGCCCCTGGGGATGAGAGGAAGAGATATTTGATAGTCCAAAGCAGAAAGTAAATATAGAGTAAATTGCTTCCATGTAATTGGGGAGATTATTTCAAGTAGATTGCAACTTGGAAATGGATCACTTCTTTTCAAAACCCAGGGTGACTTGTAAATCTCCCATCCGGGCTTCAAGGTGGCACCATGGGAAAGAGCAATTCCTGACTTTCAAGGGCAAGTATTGCTGATACATTTTGTAAAGACAAAGCTAAACTTCCTTAATACTTTCATTACTCAGATCTGTGCAGTAGTTGTTGGGAACAGAAACGTACAGAGATGAAAAATGTGGCCAGCAGAAAGATACCGCCTTAAAAGTCTAGACATTGCCCTGCTAGGTAGAAAACAGAAAACTCTTTGCAATTAATAAAATCATCTTCATTTAAAGAAATAGTCAATTTGGTTTGAAATGGAGTGGAAAAGCCTGGGAGGGCATCTGTGTGAGACAACTGCAGGAATGATTATGTACTTTTTACATAATGAGTCAATTTTTCCAGTAACTTCTATTTTTTGATTCAGGAATTCTTTCTAATGCCAGGATGAAAATGCTTTTGTCTAGTCTGCACACGGCAGTCTTCACAAAATGTGTTTCCTCTTCCTATGTGTACGGATTCCAGAGCCAGGGACGCTTTCACCTCCCCACCTCTCACCTCCCTGAATTTGAGCCAGTTGCCTCCCCTCTCTCAGCCTTTATTTTCTTATTTGTGAAGTGGGGATAGTAATAGTACTCACCTCAGGCAAAATGTGAGATCTCAGTGAGCAAAAGCCTGTAAAGCACTTGGCACTGAGGTCATTTTATGATTATAATGGTAATCACACATAATAAATTATTTTTCATATGGCATGATGTTTAGCTGTTCTATTTTTCTTTAAGTTTACACAGTGTGTAGTATCCAGAGTGAAACAAAACATTCCAGATATGGTCAGATAGTGTAGAGAAGACTACTATCTTTTTTGGTCTAAGTTTTAAATTCCGATTGCTACAATCTAAGATTGGTTGGTTGTTCTGTTTATGGTTCTTTGGAGGGTTAGGGTACAGATGACTAATGGAATCAAATTGCCCAGTAAAATCTTGTCCTTTTTTGTATTTTGGTATTGAGTTTCAGGGTTCAGTGTAAAATCTTGTATTTATGTCATTACCTGTGAGCTTTCCAAAGTTATTTCATCTTTCAAACATCTGTAACCCATCCACCTCTTCATTCATTCTGGAAACTTTCAAAAATATAGACATCCTAGGGAGACACAGTACCAGTTGTTGTGTTTTGAGATTTTAAAAAGACTCATTGGCATTTCAATAGGGGGCCATTGCTACACCTTTGACTAAACTGTTGTGAACATGCGTGGACAACACAGAAGTAAGGGGATGACTGAGAAGATATTTTAGACTCTTTCCTCCAGACTTACCAGCACCTGTTTAATCATTATAAATTCCTCCTGTAAGGTATCATTTGGTACACATTATTTCTCATCTTGACCAGCAGGAAATCTAGAGATCTTCTCAGAATCCTTCAAGATAAGATTCACTGTTCCATCTACTCACCTTATTGAACATTCCTGACAAACTAAAAAGATGAAGCCCACGTAGTGGCTCTTTCTAAGTGACATTAGGCTAGTTCATTTTCTAAGACTCATAGGACATGTTTTCATTAGCTGTTGTAGCATTTTGAGGAATTTAAATACAATGCTTACAGCCTAGAGGAGGGCAGCTGTTTCACATGCCCATCTCGCCAAGGGTGGTATGGTGGGGATTCTTGTAAAACATTCATTTTCCTTTTCATTTAGCTTTGTGTATGTTTCTCCCTCCTTGGGCTCCTTGAGGTCAGGGGAATGGTGATCCTCAATTGCTTTTTCAGTTAATTTCTAAAGTTTTATTTGTAGATCTAGGCTAGCCTGATACTATTTATGAGGAAAATTATTACCCCCTAAGTCCAGAAGTATGACAAGCAGAAATATCTCTAGGTCTTAGAGTATCCCTACAAACTCTTAGAAGGATTAGGAGAGGTGTTTCCTTCAACTGTATGAAATTACCAAATATTTAGCAACAGACTGAGAAGCAGTGGAATGGTGTTTTCAAACTTTGAAAAGTTTGTGATTTTTTTCCTCCTTTGGCATTATTAAGATTTTGGAATTCTAGGGAGGAAATTGTAAGTTTTTTTTTTTTCTTAAACCTGTTGTCATATTCTGTTCTTGGCAAAGACTTTTCCTTGAATTTGTTCAGGGTAAGAGATTACTCCCATGACCTTGCTAAAAGTAAGTGTAACCTCTTTATATTTGTGTTTTCAATGTCCAGCGCAGTGCTTGGCAGAAAGGAAGAACTCAATAAATTTCTGTTGGATGAATAAAGGAAGTTTTTAAGAGGCTTGGTGGACTGTGACACCTGGTAGAAAATAAAAGATGTTGGGAATGATTTTATATGAGGCTCAGAAATGGAAGTGAAACTTTTTCTCATACATGCATACATTTTTTCTCTTGAATACTGGCTGTATTTCTTTCAAATGGGAAAAATACTAAGATATTGGGCTACTTCAAAAAACTTAAATGAAACTGTGCTTGCCTGCTTTTGCTAAGTTGGTACTTGCTTTGCTCTTCTAGTTTTGGTTGGCTAACATCTATATGTACGCTTAGTATCATTTCCCATGCTTACCCCTGTCGGGGGTATTGGGCTGGTGTACCATCTTGGCTTAGGTTTTCCAATGGCTAGAGGATGCATTTTTAAGAAATCAGCTTCTTTGAAAGCACTTGAACCAGAAGTCAAATGGCATGATGTAAACCAATAGTTTTTCAATAAAGAAATGAAAAGCTTCAATAATGACAAGTAAGGAATCTAACCTATTGACACCAATTTGGCTACACTGTATTGATTTCTACAAAAAAGATTATGTGAGAGAGAGAGCTCTACATCTACTCTACTGGTCAGATTACAAGTGCACTTCTTAGTAAGGACAGAAATAGTAAGGTATATGAGTGTTTGCTTTAAAATATCACACGTGATATTAATCATGCCACACTGACTGAAGTATTTCCCTTCATTCAGGTGAGTCTAGCATGTTGATGGCAGAGTTGTCTGACCCGAAAAAGCTGGCTGTGCTGCTTACACAGCAACAGTGATTAAGAATGTGTAGGAAGAGAGCAGCACCCCAAAATGTTCTTACCAGGTTCTCAGTTGGGGTGTCAGTCTTTAGAGACATCTTTCAGGTTGGGTTTTCAGTAGAAAAGGTGATGTGTTCGGTGTGATGAGGCTGTGAGCACTTTCTATTTCACCTGAGTCAGCCGAGACAAGAATCCCCTGATAAACTAAGGCAGCTGTACATACACCAGCCTCCACCCAGCGAGGCAGGACACGGCAAGGACCACATTACGTGGCATTTATTTCTATGAGGATTTGGAAAATCCCCAATTCTTTTATAGAGGAGTTTCAAGTGGCCGTTAACAAGATCAAAGGCCTCATCTTGAGGCCACTTTGTCTCACATTGTCCTGGGTACCGTCCATAGAACCTGGTGTCAAACGAGTCACGGGATGCTTCTTCTCAGGGTCTGAATCCACCCTCCAGGGAAGTGTTTCTCCAAGTGTTGACCTAATAAACTATACTATAGGAATGGGCCTGGGGAGGGCTTCCAGTCAGGCAGAATGTTCATCGCACCTTGAATAGAGCTAATATATTTGGAAACACTCAGTATGGAAGATTTCCTGGACTTCAGGCTTATCTTTTTGATGTATGGAATTCCTTCAGATATTGTATATCTTATTTCCTTATAATCTGTAAGTACGTGAATGCATTTCCTAGGCTGCCTTTCTCATTGTGTTAGGAAGTCTATGTCTTTCTGAGTGAAAAGGATTGTCAAAGAGCATCCCTCAAAGCCTTCCATGTTCCATCGAATTGCAAGATCACTTGCATTTATAGCACATACTATCACTAGTTGACTTGGGCAAAAAGAAAAATAATATTAATATTGTGTATTTGGAGAATGCTGTATTATTTGCAGTTAGATGAATGAAATCACATGGCTGTGTTTCTTAGTAAATTCATAGTTGTGTCACATTATCTCATCAATTTTTATAACTTGTCTGGATAGGTGATATAATTCCTATTTCACAGAGAGGAAAGTAAGACAGAGGAGACAATGACTCATATTAAGTCAACTGGATATTACAGTTAGACCCAGAATCAGGTCTTCAACTCCCAGTCCTGCTATGTGACACATACAATCCGATGACCTCCTGGGTAGCTTTCAGGTATTCCTGGTAAGTTAATGTCAAATCCCTCAGGTTCCGAGTTTTGTGATTTCCTTGGAAATGTTTCCTTCCAAGTTCTGAGGGACATCTACTTGTTGAGTGACAGTTTTCTCTGGAAAGTACTTCTGACTTGGTCTAGGTCACAGTCAGTATCCATCAGACCTCTGCAAGTAAACATAAGACTATTAGGTGAGCCCTACCCTTAGAGGACCAGTGTCCTCGTAAGGAGAGGAAGAGGAATCAGAAGAGTGTGTTCTGTACACACAGGGCAGAGGGAGCCATCTGAAAGCCAGAGTGAGGCCTAGGACGACACCAAGACTTTCAGCACCTTGGCTCGGACCTCAGCCAGAAGCATGAAGAAGTAAATCCTGCCCTTCGGCTGCCGGGACTGTGACACTGTGTTAGGGCATTGCTAGCTAACTAACACAGGAGCCAGATGATTATGAGGTGGAAGCTGAGAAGCAAAGTGAGGTGATCTGGCCAGGGATTCACTGTGAGGGAAGATAAAGGAACGGAAACCTTGCTGAGTAAGAGTGAAAAGAGAGCCTGTGACCGGCACCGACAGAAAAACAGGGTGCAGAATGAGAGACCAGGGATGATAGGGATGGTTTGCCCTTTAGTTTGGGTCCTAAACCCTAAAATCCCGTGTTCATTTTTGTGAAGCTATCTTCAGCTTTGAAACTCTCCTCATGTGCCCCATGGAGGTGTGACCTTTGCATCTGAAGAGGGGGCATGAAGACCCTCAAAGGTTAAGTGGGTGCCCCTGAATTCATCTCACAAGTTAGTTGGAGAAGATCTCAGAATTTCCTTGACACAGATATACAAGTTGATTTCAGTATAGATTTGTGATGGGATACCGTTGATATTTAGAAAATAAACAGGCAAAAATAGGAAAATAAGCCAAACCCAGGCAATGCTGGTGTGCATACTGACTGACATATGCTAGTCCAGATAAAGGGAAAAATTAATTTTTTCAACACACCTGGAAATGATGCTACACAGTTATAAATTTCAAAGTTTATAGAAAATTAGTATTTTCTTCTTTTGGGGGGTTATTTAATGAGCCCTGTAAATGCACTTTAACTTTTCTGTTATTACCATATTACTTTAAAATAATACAGTAATTTTGACATGGCAATTGGCTCCGTTACCTTTTTTTTTTTTTGAGACAGGGTCTTGCTTTGTAGTTCAGGCTGGCCCTGAGCTCACTATGTAGTCCAGGCAAGCCTTGAACTCAGCAATCCTGCTGTCTCTGCCTCCCGAGTGCTGGAATTACAGGCGTGATTGGCTCCATTACCTTTTGTGAGGTTCACATTCCTTTTCCCAGTAGTGGCTTCCCTTGACCAATAGCAAGTGTTGTTCTCTTGTATCTGATGGCATAAGTCTGAAACTAGCCATCAAGGCTTACAACAGTCAGTCTCATTGATCATCCCATTATTCCTTGTGGTTGGAGAGAACACTCTGTTTTCTTAAATGCTGAGAATTAGAAGGCCTTTCTATGTAATAAAGAATGATTGCTTGCCAGGAAGGATGCTCACCCATGACAAGTTATGACATTGAACTTGATAAAGGCCATCATTTTCATGAGCTCAAATAAAGCCTCGCTCCTCTAGCTCCTTCTCATCTCTGTAGGTTCAAGTATGAGCAAGCGGACGAAACCAGGCACACTGGAAAGAAAGTGTTGTCGACTTTAGGATGAAACACAGCGGGGCCAATCAGAGCACCCAGTTTCTTTATTAACACAGTGAATTGTGCCGCTTTGGTTTAGATGTCCTGAAACAACTGTAACATGCTTATTATACCTTTCTGGAATTTTTAAAAAGAGAAAACCACTGCTCTTCTCTTTTGAAAGAAGCAGAAAGGCAATGTGATCTTGAGAATAAGACAGCTAGATTCTACTGATTGAACTTTGAGTGAATGGATTAGGTTCTGCTTAAGTACAGCTGTATACATCGTGGTAAACATCACAGTGGGATGGTATGTGTGGTGGGAAGGGACAGTCCCTGTTCTGAAATTCACCACCATGGTGTCTGACATTCCATCTGTAAAGATTCATTCTTTTGGTTTTCTTTCCCTGTCTTAAAAAAGGAAACTCTGAGTTTGTATGAAACTTGACACTAATTTGTGAAGGCCAATACTGACACGAAGGTAGGTGTTGGCTCTGTTCCCCAGTGGCAGAAGGGGACTTCAGGAGCGGGAGAAAAATGCGGAACATCATCTGGGGGACGGGAGGGGAGGTTCGTGGAGGGGCTGGGGGCGGAGGGGGGGGGGCTGTGCAACAAGCCCGCATATGGCTCCCTTGGAAGTTTCAAATGGGTCTGACTCTGCCCACTGTGTACTACTTCGAAACAAAACTGTACATCTGAGGTGCTTTAATCTACAGCACTATTCCAGTAGTTGAGCTGGGCAAGACTTAACAAAGCCGGAGTAGAGAAGCATGATTCGCGTTGCAACTGAAAGTGTGAGCTGTAAACCACGACATGTATCAGGTCACTGATGCATGAAGAGCACCTTTCAAAACGCCATGAAGGTCAAACGTGATGTCTGACTTTTATACCATTTCCCCAGTTTGGAGATAAGTTAAGAGTTTGAGTTATGAAGCATCAAAAGATCGTTGTGCTCCAGAATTCAATTTTCTTCTGTGTATTCAGAGGAAACAAAAAGCCTTTTAGGCAAAGACCTGGCTCCTCCACGTTTAACCCACGGGCCCCTAGTTTCTGCTGGGCTTGCATTTGTATTAGGGACCCGGGGGGAAAGTGATTCAGTGACCTCACTGGAGGGAGACGGGCGCCCCTGGCAAGTAACCAAGCTGCCAGGCTGTTCTGCAAACGCAGGTCTTTGTTTTGGCGGAGGCGAGTTGTGCCGTTGCAGCTCAGCGCTGGGATATCTTGAAGCTGTTCAGCGCGCGGGAGTCCGGAGCGCTGCCGCTGGCGGGGGACTGGCTGTTCCCCGAGCTCCCCTTCAGAGCGGGACCTGATCACGCTAAGCTCTGCAGGTGGAGTCCTGGTCTGTGAGAAGGTTGCAGAGCCAGAGGCCATGCTAGGCTTCTTCAGGCTCCCCTGGGGACGCGCAGAGGGGTTCCGTGGACAAACTAGCCAGTTACTGGTTTCCCAGAGAACTTTGGTTTTAGACCCCTGACTTGACTCTGTGAGTGAGTGGGAGGCTGTTTTCCTTCTCTCTGCCTCTTGACTTTCATGTCACTACATGCACGGCCAGCCTACGGATTTCTGTTATCTAATCAGGTGCATCAGTCCGTGGTGGAGCGGGGAGGGGGGGAACGCCCCTCTGACTCAGATTTTGCACAAACAGAACTCAGCCTTGTTAGTGAAGGCGGGGAAGGGCACCCATGGCGGCTCTGATCAGATCTCTCCCCGACAGTCTGTGGGGCAGTGCAAGTGGGTGACGAGTTTTTATGGCAAGATAAGCAACGCGAAGCCCCAGTTTGGTATGCTAAATAAAATTAAAATGTCAATATTTACACATGACCTTCAAGGCCCTTACATTCTTTTTTCTTACTATTCAGTGCAGACTGCGTTTTCTGTAGTCCGTTACCAACAGCTTGGAAATTCAGTCAGAGGACATAACCCAAATGTTCTCCAAATGTCGCTTCCAAATGGCCATCTTGAAGGTGCTGTTTTAAGGGTTGCAGCCTCTCTGCTCAGGGAAGGCTGTGGCCCTGCCTGTCCCATGGCGGGGGGGATTCCCCAGGACGGAAGCCACTGATGGTAAAGATAGTGCCATGCAGCACACTTTAATTTGTTGATAACAAAAGTGCAAGAGGCCCTTCTACAGGCTTCTGGAGGCTTACTATTGTGCATTGCACATTCACCCCTGCTTGTGCGCTGACACAAACAAATAAACGCGATCATAATGGTTGAAATGTAGTTAGAAACACAATTGAGAACATCTGTATTGTAAGCAGAAATAAATTAGAAATACTGAAGTATTTTGTAGCTGTGAAAACGAAAGAATAAAAAAAATAACCCACAGTACCTGGATTAAGTGGTTATAAATAATGTATAAAGCAAAAATCTCATTACCCCCTGTGTAAACTCCCCCCAATGAAATATATTTTATGAATGTAGTAACACTGTAATAACCAAAGCATTTGTTTTTGCCCACAAACTTTCCATTTCATAACTGTGAGACTGTTTGGATTTACAAATTCAGGCCAAACAACCTGAATTCACCGGGTTTGGTCTCTTCTTGGTGACCTTCAGCTCCAGGACTCAGGATAACTGCGAACCCCTTTATTTACCAGAACGCGGCTTCGTGCATGTCAAATTGTCTCAATACAGCTACATAAAAATAAACAGAGGTGAAATACAAACCCTCCCAGCCTGGAGGAATAGGCTTTCAGACTTCTTTGTCAGAGACGCACATGGAAGAACCGATGCCCTGCCCAGGTCCGTGGTACCGTGCTCTGTGGTACTGAGCACCTTCCGGAGCGCAGGCTGCTGGCTGTAGAAGTGACTGTAGTGCTGATGTTCCTCTAGGCACAGTCACAGCTGCCAAATGAGTGTGCTTTGTCCAACTGGGCTCTGGGCCATCACTCGATGACCAGAGGTTGTCCCTGGACATAGCCACGAACCACAGGAGTGTGATTCTCCGCATGTCCTGCTCGTCTCTACAGCCCAGAAACCTCTTCGATTTCTTGGTTATTCTTTCCCCCATTAGCCCATGGTCAGGCGTAGGACATCACGGACTCTGCAGCAGACCAAAGGGTGAACCGTGAGTCTCAGGTCTTGCTGGTTATCAAACCTAGTTTTCTTGACCTCAGCCGGGTGAGTGCCAGATCTTGATGATAGAAGGGGGCAAGAAGCAAAGGACTCAGCTGGCTCAGTGACATTTTACATAATAAGAGCCTAAGCATTTTCTATTTCAAATAGCTAATGATTCTAAGCTTTAATCAGTGAATTAGCGTAGGTCTCATCTGGTTTTTTGAAGGTCCTTGGAACCATTCCTAAGTGAACCACAGAGATCTGCACAGTTAATGCCGGCGCTGCTCTGACTTGTGTGACCATGTCCAGGTCTATTTCTGCCCAGGCCTATGAGGATCGCAGAAGCGCCTAAGTAACTGAGCAGGATGATACCATCAGATCCCCTCAACTGTGACTCATCTTTGAATACCTGGTCAGCACCTTGCGATCACTCCTCACTTTTCTGTGGATCTCTGGCACAGTGGGGGGACAGGTGATCAGAACGCGAGTCACAAGACTCGGTTTGTATCTCTGACTTCGTCTTTCAGTACCTGGGTGACTTTGGACTAATCAATCTCTGATCCTGGAAAGTGCAGATAGTGAGGTTATTTTTATTTTATTTTATTTTTAGTAGGACCTGAAAAAGGCAATGAAATGAAGGGATTTTAAAGTGTCGAGTGGTATGATGTTATTATTCAAAAGAAATTAAGTTACAGTATGCTTGGAGGATCAAACTACACAATCTGTGAAGAGGGCTTTGAAAAGCATAGAGTTAAGCAGTGCATATTGTATCACTATCCTTGGTGCAGGGTAGCAGCTACACTGACTGTAGTCATTTTGTCCTACACATGCCTCAGTCCCAGGGCCCTAACCCAGGGTACAGAGGCTGGAGATCTAGGTCTGTTTTGCCAGTCTGGTTTTGTTGTGAGGGCCTCAAGCATTTTGAGATCCTTGTCTCATTCCTTTTACTTCGAATATGCAGAGACAGACCATCTCCTAATAGAGTTGTTGGGAAAGCATAACGGAAACGGATTCAAAAGAGAGCTCAGAATGACAAAGTTACGTGAAGGACAGACACTGTGCCCGGACGCTTTCAGCAGGGGATCGGCACACCTCCACATACCCCTAGGATCTCCAGCTGATGGAGTAACAGGAGCCTAGTGAATCAGGACAAGGTGATGGTTCTGCTCCTGTAGCAATCTAGGTCTCAGAGTCTGGGATGCGGGCAGGGTGTAAAGAGCAGATTGCATTTTCAGGAGAAAGGTTAAACTCCAAGGTTTTGGATAAGAGAGTTCAGATGCATTCTTTTTAAAAGCCCTTGAATTTACCTGATGATTTTTTTTTTTTTGAGTGTGTCCTTGTGATGGTTGTAGCCCATTCCAGGTTACTGAATAAATTTAGCAACACAAAAGAGGTCATTTAAAAATCTTTGCCTTAGACGCCCCACTTCCTAGCTGCCCCTTCTAGCTTTCTCCTCTCCATTCATTTGGCATCTCTCAGGCTGTGTTTCTGATCACTGTCAGTGTAAATGCAGTGGTAAGTGGTTTTAGATGTGGTTGGAAACTTTTATAGGAGAGCTGTGGAAAGATAAAGGCTTCCCGAAAAGCCTTAATAGAAGTTAAGAGAGCTATTTACTTATTGATGATTTATAACAACATTTTACTTTAGAGTTACAAAAAATTGCAAATATACTAGTTCCTTTATATCTCTCACCCTGCTTCCATTTATGTTTTCTGTCTCCCTTCTTCAAAATGTAGTTATAAAGAGGAGGAGGAGATTAACACCACTAGGGTATTATCACAAACGAGGTGGTGGGCCTCAGTCAAAATTCACAGACTGACAAATACAGCTTTTCCTGTCCAGGACATCGTGCTACCATCCCTCAGTTGTTAATCCACCCGGTGTGCTTCCAGTCTGTGACTGTTTTTCCTTCTCCTTGTCTTTTATAACTCTGGTACTTTGTAAATGACCCTAATCACTAATTTGGCAAAAAGTCCTTCAATTAAGGTTTATCTAATACATTCATGATTGGGGTGAGGTTGTGCTGTTTTGACAAAAATACCGCAGGAATGAAGGAATCGTGTCCAGGGACTCATAATGTTGATGTTTTACTTTGGGGGAAGCTCCTACCTGGCCACATAGGTGAGTTGCTCTCTGCTGGTTTCTCGCTGTATTCTCCCTTCCCTTCTTATTGGTAAGTAATGCGAAAGGAGAGTCTTCATCCTTTTGGAATCTCTTTTGTACAAAGACTCCTTGTGTGTTTTTGTCTGTGTAAGTACTGCACGCTGATTGCCCCACTGGAGCTCCGATTTCTGTCTGATTTTGAATCATATACTCTTGATACACTTTTACCTTTTGGTTTCTCATTTAATATAGTGAGGAAAGCACTGTAGAGCAGGCCTAGAAGTTTGTTCATCTTTTCATACAGTTGCGTAGCACTTCATTATGTGGATGGATCAGTTCATTTAAACACTGTCCAATGTATGGTAATTTAAATTGCTTCTAGTGTTTTGCAAGCACAAACAATGCAGTAATGAGGAAGTTCATGAGCGAGTAACCTTGCACTGAAATACAGAATTGGAAGTGCGTACCTTAGAAGTAAGATTCCCTAGGGCAGAAGTAAAACACATATAATTCTGTGCATGCTGTCTCTTATCTCTATACACTAGTGATACTGTACCTACTTACAGTCACACCAAGAATGCACGGGAGTGCCTGTTTCCTCATAGCTCCAGCAGCCAGCCTTACCAACAGAGTGCCTTCCTATACATGCATATATTTATATTTTCACATGTTTAAAGACATTTTAAATCTCATCTTCATGTTTTTTTTCTCATTTTTATCAGCTTTTTAGTTCTTTGTCTTTGTATTTTTGAGATTTCCTTATGTATGGGGAATATTTGCACTTTTTCTCTAAATGCGTGCTTTAAATATTTTCTTCTGATGTTCCAGTGACTCTCTGATTTTGTTTGTAGTGTTTTGTCCTAGAAAAAAAATGATTTTAAAGCATAGTTGCAATGCTTTTTCCTTATCAAAATTAAAGAATCATTTAATGTGTTTTTTTCTATACTATATGGTTTCAGTTATTATATTTAGATTCCCAATCCATTTGGAGTTTGTACTATGGTTTATATTAGATATAGATCTAATTTGATCTTTCTTCCAAATGACAATTTTTCCAATAGTTGTTCCAGACTATTTATTAAAAAGTTTATCATTACCCCAGTGATTTGAGATGTTGCTTTTCTCATATACTACATTTCCATGTGTATTGGATCTAATTTTGTTCTCTGCATTTCACTACATATTTATCTGGCATATTTGTCATTTTCTCTCTTCATGTTCCAGCCCCACACTGTTTTAATTATCAAGGCTTTTTAGAGAGTTTTAATTTATGCTAAGACTAGTTTCTACATATAGTTTTTCCTTTTCACTGCTTTCCTATATTATTTTAACATTTTAAAAATATGAACTTTAATATTACATTTTCCAACTCCAGAAAATGATCTGTTGATTTTTTTTAGAATTTCATTAAACTTATAAATTAACTTAGTGAAAACTTATAGCTTTATAATACCATAATTTATCCAAGAGCAGGGTATGTCTTTCCACTTTTTCATATCTTGATTAATGTCCTTCAGAATTAAAATTTTCCATGGATAGGTTTCACATTCCTTGTTAAATTTATTCATAAGTATTCACTATATTTTGATGCTGTTTAATGTGTTTTTCCTATTTTTTCCCATTTATTATTTCTATAATAGCTATTGATTTTTTAATGGGTTAATTTTATATCCTGGCACTTTAGTAAATTGTTATATTGTTTGAGTTCTTTTTTATTACCTATTCTCTGGGGCTTTCCAGGTACATATCATATTACCTGGAAATATGTATAGTTTTACTTCTTCTTTAGTCAGTCTTATGCCTTACATCAATTTCTCTTATTTAATTGCATTGGCTCTTATCTCTAATAACAGCAGAGACTGTGGGCATTTTGTCTTGCTCCTGATCTTAGTGGAAATCATTCTACTGTTTCTTTATTTTAAAAGATAACAACTTTAGTATTAATTTATATTAATTTCCAATCATTACATTGAGAAAATATTCATTGTTTTGTCCATATGGGGCCAGTATTACCACTAATGCATATTAAATTTTGTCAAATGCTTTCTCATAAATTTTTTTGGTCTGAGGAGATATTTATACATTTTTTCCCATTTTGATATTATTATGTGCAGTAGCCTTAACAATGGCCACCCAATACACTGGATTCAAACTCAGCAGGATGAAAATATTACCTTATATAGTAGAGGCTTGAAGATAAGATAAAATTAAAGCTAATTAGTTTATTATTAGTACCCTGGGTTATCCAGGTGGATTTAAATCCTATTGCAAATGTCGTTATAAGAGAGAGGTGGAACTCTTCCCACTTAATGGTAAAGGAGACTAACCTCAGACTTACCTGTAAAGGAGATTGTAACAGAAGATGGAGGAGCCAAAAGAACCCTGGCCAGGAGCAGAGGAGCACTGTCGGTCCAGAGCTAAAACAGGACAGTGATGAACCTCCTCAGGGCCCGTGAAGAAGTGTGAACCTGTGGATACCTCGATTTTATTCAGAATTTTGGCCTCCAGAGTCATGACTCTATAAATTCATTTTTAAAAACTCCTTTGGTTTTAACTCATGCTTTGGCATAATTTGTCACAGTGGGTACAAGAAGCTATTATTATTTCTTTTTACACTGTGTAGTGAGATGCAGCTGTAACAAATACCTAAAAATGTCTAAGTGGCATTAGAATTAGATAAGAGATGCAAGCTGAAAGAATTTTAAGGTATGGGATAGAGAAAGTTTATTTTATTTTATTTTATTATTATTATTTTTTTTGAGACAAGGTCTTGCTTTGTAGTACAGGCTGGCCCTGAGCTCACTATGTAGCCCAGGCAAGCCTGGAACTCAGCAGTCCTCCTGTCTCTGTCTCCCGAGTGCTGGGATTACAGGCATGAGCCACCACACCCGGCAGTTTATATTGTTTTTAAAGAGACTCTTGTTAGAAATATAATGTTAAAATCACTGCAGGTGAAAACTCAGAATAAATTGAGGAACATGTTATTGGACAGTCAAGAAAAAATGAATTTGTTTTATAACGGTGAAAAGTTAGGAGAACAGTGTCTTACTGTTGTTTATAGAGCAGAACTTGAGAAGTTGAACTTGGATAATCATTGAGGAGAATTTCAAACAAGGTAGTAAACGCAAAGTTTGATTTCTTCTTGCTGTTCTTAGTAAAATGCACACAAAAGATAAATTGAAAAGTAAAACGACACAAAAGAAAAGAAGCCTTAATTTGGGAAATCCTTAGCATACACAGATTGCAAATGTTGCTTAAAATAAAGAGGCTCATTATAAAGAAATTATGCCCTGGAGATAAGGTCAAATATCAGTTAGACAACATTTTGCTCAGGCTGAAGAATTTAGGTGTATGGCTCACGTGGAAGAATCCAGGAGTAAAGATTGGATTACCCAGGGACAATTTGAGAAAGACCCTTTTGTCTTTGATGTACATGCTCAAGAGATACATAGAAGACTTAAAAGAGTTTTGAAACACTCCTATCTTGGACTGAAAAGGCAAGGAATAGGAGAAAATGAAAGACTATTGAACTAAGGAGATTCTATAGGCAAGAAACAAGTTAGTAAAACTCCTCGCCTGCAAGCATATTCTAACTCTCAAAACAAAGGATGGTGCTGAGACTGGGTCCCTTGGAGGGGGCAGAGCTCCAGGTATAGACCATGGGTCATGGAGCTATAGAGGATTACTTCCAGGCACCAAAAATTCAGTTTCTGGGCTGGACATTGAAATTGCTTTGGACGAGTGACCATATTCTTTCTTTTATGTTATGTTCTTTTTAAACATGAGAATATCTATTACTCTTATCTTATTCTTGTCTCATCATTATATTTTGGAAGCAGATAAACTATTTCTTAGTTTCACACATCTACAGATTGAGAGAAATTTCTGTTCAAGAGTAGATCTTCCCCAAAGCTTCCTATATACCTAATTTTAGTAATTTAGATGATGAGACTTGGTACATTTCAACTGATGACGTTTTGGACTTGAGTTGGTCCCATAATGTGTTAAGATCTTTATGGATTTGGGGATGGGAGGAAGTATATTGCACATGTGGGATGCATGTGAATTTTTGGGGATGAGAGGGTGAATTGTGGGAAGGTTGTAATGACTTCTGAAAATATGTCATGGTACTAATCCTTGGAACACATAAGTATATCCTTCTTTGGACAGACAAGGTGTTTGAAGATGTAATTAAGTTATGGATTTTGAGATGAGGACATTATCCTGGATTATCTGGGTGGAATTTAAGTACCATCAAAATGTATGTCTCAGAAGGAGAAGAGATGAGCACAGAAAAGAGAAGGTAAAATGAAGAGACTAAAGGGTGAAGACCATGAGTCAAAGAAAGTGAAAGAATATGAGAGACATGGGAAGCTAGAAGAGGGCAGGCTCCTCCCGCTGTCTCCAAAGGGAATACAGCCTTGTCGGGACCTCTAATCTTTTAGTTTTCATTTTTTTGGTAATGGAGACACAGGACTTTACATCAGCTAAGCAAGTGCTTTGCCACTAAGCTACAACCCCACTCTTAAAAATTTCATTCTGAGACAAGATCTAGTCAAGTTGCCCAGGCTGGCCTGGAAACTGAAATTCTCCTGCCTCAGTCTCCTGAGTAGCTAGGATTGTGTGCTACAATCCCCAGCCCTTGCTGGCATTTTGATTCTGTACTTATGACTTTCAGATTTGTCAGAGAATACACTTCTGTTGATTTAAGCCACTGAATTTGTGGTGACTTTGATATTGGTCACACAAAATGAATATGCAACAGCATTCCTTATTAATGGACCACTTGATCAGCATTTAATTCCTAGTATAAATCTCATTTTATCATGTGTCTTTTGACCTTCCATGCTGAATTATTTTTGCTAACATTTTGTCGAGAATTTTTGCATCGATATTCATGAGTGATGTTGTATCGTAGCTTTGTTTTCTAATATTATCCATTAGGTGTGAAGATTGTATTTCCGTCTTCCAGAGGATTAAAATTTTCTTTCATTTTGAATGCTGTAGAGCAATTTACCGAATGCTGGGACTAGCGAGTATGTAAGGGATTGGCAACATGCCCCTGTTGAATCATCTGCACCTGGTGACTTGTGTGTGTGTGTGTGTGTGCAAGTGTGTGTGATCTCCTTAATAATTTTTCTGTTTTAATATGGAAATTAGTTTGATTTGTCATCCTAAGTTCAGTGTGTTTTGTTGCATATGTTTCATCTAGGTTTTTGAAGCTTATTTGCATAAAGATCCATCACAGGCTTTTACAGTATTGAAATATGTTCTGTTTTAATAATATTTTCCTTTTTCTTTGTTTTTGGATCAAGTTAGGTAGTAGTTTACTTATTTTGTTAATACTTTTCACAAATGAGGATTTTAATCCTTTAATTCTTCTTTATATCTACACAGCAATATAGATATATATGCCTTTCACATTTACTTTTTTTTTTTTTCTGCAGTACCAAAATTTTTTGCAGTACCTGGGATTGAACTCAGGCCCTTTGCATCCAAGGTTGGTATAGTACCACTTGAACTAAATCCCCAGCCCCTATATGTGTGCTTTTCATTACTCTCTATTCCTATTTATTAATCGCAATATTTTTACTTCATCTTAACAGATAATATATGTTATATGTTAACACACAACACATAATGTATTTTAGTCTTGTACTCCAATTCCCATTTTGATCATGATATTATATAAATTTATATATTTTTAAGTGGTCATTAGTTCTTTTATTGACTTTTTCTTAGTTTTTATCTGGTTGGATGAAGTTCATTCTTCTTTAGATTCTTCAGATACTCCAATGTATACAGAATTAAAAATTATTGATATTTCTTGATATTCATTGATATTCATTAAAAGTTATTGATATATGAAGGCTAGTTCAGCTATATAAAAATATTTGGTTCACAATTTCTTTAATTGAGCTTTTATTTTAAAATTTATTATTATTATTATTTTGTTGTTTCATTTTTGAGACAGGGTCTCACTTTGTAGTTCAGGCTGGCCTTGAGCTCAATGTAGAGCCCAGGCAAGCCTCCAACTTAGAAATCCTCCTGACCTTTGCCTCCAAGTGCATTACAGGAGTGAGCCACCATGCCTGGCACTGTGGTATGTGTTACTGACTGCTGGTGGGCATGAGTTACCATGCTTGGTATCATTCTATGTGGTTACCAGGGATCAAACCAGGGACCCTGTGCTTGCTAAGCAGGCCCTGGAACCAGTGAACTAAATCTCCAGTCTTTTAAAACATTTACTTCATTCTTGGCTTCTTTGTTGGTGTTTTCAAGCTCTGATGCCAGTTGAATTTGTTTGCTGATGTAAATTATTTGTGGGTTTTGCCTGTAGATCTTAAGGATTTTATCTTTGTTTTTGAAATCTAATAGGTTTATTAAAATATTTCTCAGTTTTCATCATTCTGGGTTCAGTTCTGCAGGCGTCTGGTCAGTCTTTTCAAAGGGTAAATTTGGGTCTTTCTGGGAAAATTTCTTGGACTATAATTTTAAAAACTAGTCATATTTTATTTGTTTTCTTTTTTCCTCAGAGTACAAGACAAAGCAAATGCTATTCCTATTTTACCTGCCTTATTTCCCTCATTATTTGTCTGATCCATGTTTTATCTTTATGTTATTTCATTTTCTTGATTGTTTTCTCATCTATCCCTTATTAAATTTTCATTTATGCCTGTTTTCCCTTGAGTGTCACATAACTTCTTCTTTGTTTCTAAGCTAATATTTTCTTCTCACTTCTTCCTTGAGTTCAATCAACTACTTTTAAAAAATTCCTCCCTGTGTCTTGTCCAGTTCTGTTCTTAAGTGTTATATGAATTTCTAACTTGAAGTGTTTTCTTATTTCCTAAAATTCTTGTTAGAATGTATCCAATTCAGCTTAGGGGTAAATGTGAAGTTTTCTTCTGGTTGGTGTTCTTCAGGGAAGAATTAATTTGAATTAAAATTCATTGTCTTTTTAAAAATGTACTTCTCTGTTTTCCTGTTTGGTCATATTAGCATGATTCACATGGTCCTTGTTAAACATCATTCTTTTCTCCAAGTATGGTAAAGTTCCGGTTTTCTTTGTTTGTTTTGGAGATAGTGGGGGAGGAAGAATTCCATGTTCCCTAATTTTATTGAATTATATTATATTTCAGGAACTTAAATTTTTCCTTTTTTTCTGCTACATCATTTGATTGCAAAAGGACTTTTCTTTCTTCTTTACCTCCCTCTTCCTCCTTTATTTTCCCCTTCTTCCTCTTCTAGAAATTATGTGTTTGGAAGACTGTCTTTTTAAAAATGTGCTTGCTTAAACTGTGTCTTTGCCTTTAAATTGCTGCCAGCTCCCTGAAGTAGGTATTTTTCTTTGATAAAACACATACTCAAATACCACTCCTGAAGTCCTGCTTTAGTTAAGTTTTCTGACACCCTGCCCACCTTTCTCTAAGGTCTTCTTGCCTGTGTCACCCCTCTAGGAATGGCAATATCTGTTAATGGCCTTTGCTCCCATATATATAGACTCTTGAGTGCAGGCGTTCTCCTGCAGCAGCTCTGCGAGTCTGACTGTAATTGTAGGATCCCACACTCACCAAGTCAAAATTCAACCATTTCTTCTCCCACAGGCCTGGATCTGCTCTTTCCCCTCACATTCTGTTTCTTGCTGCAAACAGATTCTCCACTCAGGAACTCAGCAGAGCCCTCTCTGTCCCTACCCCATATCCACTTGGTAGTGAATGAATAGTCACTGGATGAATCTTCTCATATTTTCTGGAAGAAAATGGAAAGCAAAGCGTGTGTCTCTTGGCATCACCTGCCTAAGGAGCACTCTCTTCCACTCTGGTGCAGGTCTTGCTAGTGTGGGACTATTGCACTTTCCTAATGCTTCAAGATTTTGAGTTGGCTTGGTCACTGAACTTAAGCAAGCCAACTCAAAATCTTGAAGCATTAGGAATGTTAAAAAACTGAAGGATCGGGCCGGAGAGTTAGCTCAGTGGTTCCGGCGCCTGCCTCGCAAGCGCAAGGTCCTGAGTTCGATCCCCGGTAACCACATATAATGCTGGGCATGGAGACACGCCCACCAACAATCAACACCGCATACCACAATGCCGGACGTGGTGGCTCACGCCTGTAATCCCAGCACTCGGGAGGCAGAGACAGGAGGATTGCTGAGTTCACGGCGGCTTGCCTGGGCACTATAGTGAGCTCAGGGCCAGCCTGAACTACAAAAGCGAGACCCTGTCTCAAAAAGCAAACAAAACAAAACAAAACAAAACAAAAAACCTGAAGGATATGTCCACGAAGGACCAACTGGGAATATAAAGGAATGTTCTTACCCATTTTTTGTGAGTGCCATGAACTCCTTTTACAGTTTGTACTCTAAAATGTGTAATTTAAATCACAGATATTATAAAGGGAAGAAATTACAATGAAATGCAATGATTAAATATTAAAAAGAACACAAATGTATCATATGGAAGTATATATGCTTCTTTATTAATATATTACAAAATAATATCTGGCAGCCAGACTAATAACTACCATTTCTGAGATATCTACTAGTGTACTGAAATATGAAAATGTTTGCAATTTCTTTGGGAATTTCTTGCCTATATTCATAATTGAACTCAATGCTAAATGTTAAATAAAAATAGTACAAAATTAAGATGCATTTTTTCTACTGAAGTTCATGGCCATGAACAACTGGTCAAGAACCTCCTGTTATATGATTCTATTTGGCTCCTTCTGACGTAGCCAGGAGCCCAGTAGCCTATACGTCCTCAGTTTTTAGTGTCTTTTCACCTAAACTGTGAGTATAAGTTTATCATTTTGTGCTCCCTAGTTAAGACTTGCCCATATGAAAAAAATAAAGATTGTTATATGATAGCTGATTTTTGCCTTCTTATGCAGAAATACCTGTTTTGCCCAGAACAAATGGACTTGTGTTTTGTCATGTTAAAGCAGATATCCATTGGCACCTTTTACCAAGTCCAGCCTGAAGGAGTCCGTGGAGTCTTGGGCTGTGGCAGGGGAGGGTATGAAGGTGACGGAAGAGGGCTGGAACCTGGAAAACAAATTGTACAACCTGTAGATAATAAACGAAAAGGGTAGGAACGTTCCACTAGCTGATAGAAAGAAAATGTCACAAACACAAAAACATAATAAAGCCGAGTTTGAGTCTTGGTGCCTTCCCTTCATGATTAATGATTGGTCTCAAATAGGATGGGTAAGGAAAGTGAAGTTCCTCTTGAAGTAGCTTTAAAAATGCCACAGCATAAAAAAATTATTGTAACATCAATTTAAGAAAAAAAACTCTGCTAAAATATAAAGGTCAAGAAAGATTTGGGTGTTTTTAAATGCTGTCTTGAAGAAATTCTTATAAAGGTTAAGATGTCATGTAGTTTCAGAGTTACGGGCATGGGAGGGGCTCGGGACAGGGCAGCCCTAGCTCCAGGCCCTTGGTGACTGTGACCCATGCTGACAGTGGGCGGCGGGCAGCGGGCAGATCACAGCGTGTCACCGTGTCGGGGGGGTGGGGAAGCAGACACTGTGTCAGCCAGCGTTGAAAGCCAAGGGCGTGTTCACTTCCAGAGCTCTGTTCCTGGGGTGCACAGGCCATAGGTTATCTTCACCCATGCTCCCAAATAGCAGGGTCTATGGCTTCCCTTTGCGACACTCACAGAGGCCTGTAAACCCCCAGATGAGAGAATTCTGAGCTCTTGCACACACACTTGCCATCCCCACTTTGCCTCTGAGCTACTCAGTCCTCTAGCAGCAGATCCTGCCCAGTGTGAAGATGTCTGGTTGGATGGCAGAAATCTCACTTCCACAGAGAAAGTGTTCTGTGTTTCTGAAGAGGCTTCCATGATTTCATGCCTAACAGCTCCACAGAAATGTGGCCTCAAGTACACTGCTGTAGGTTTCCTAGTTGCTAACAGAATTTGAAGGAACATCTTCCAGTCCTGGTATTTTGCCTCCAGGTATATAGAATTAAAGTTCCTACCTGCCTGAGCCAGAGTTTGGGAGTCAAGTCATTACAAAGCATGATTCTCTGCCAGTTCCTGGCTACCTTGCTCCCAAAGCACCTGGAAGTAGTCTAGCTATAAGTCTCAATGTGGCCTGAGCAGTAGCTGTGGCAAAATCACCCAGGAACCAGTTAAAAACATAGAGCCCCGGGCCTCCCCTCAATTTACTGAACCAGAATTCCCCTTAAAAAAGATGTCCCACATGCAAACACCTGTTTCTCATATAAGAAACATTGTGTGGTCAAGACAGCGCTGCACCAGTAAATGCAGACTCACACATGGGCACAGGGAACCCCTTTCTCTGGATACCAGTGGCAAAGGATGGGAGTGGAAGAAAAGGATGGGGGCTACTATTGTAGAGGGTTCTAACGAGTCTTGTCCATACCCATGTAAGGAAGAAGAGTAGCCATGAATAGTTGTCTTACTGAGCTTTACTGAATGATGTTGGCCTTCTAGTTTCTCAGACCATCTCTCTTCCCCACGGGTTCTTTGTGGCAGTAACTGGACTGGTCTCATGTGGCAGGGATGGATTTACGGGGAAGTGGGGTAGATCTTTGCAGAACATAACTTGCAGTGGTGTGTAAAACATTTCTCGAAGTTCAAACTGAGCAGCTTGTTGGGTGTGAAATACATCATCCAGTTAACCTGTCAGATTAACTTAGGAATTAGTTGTTAGGTGCATAATTCTCACTGTTGTTGCTCAGATTGTGTCCCTGACATGGTGGGAATTCTTTCCTGGTCCTCTCTTCTGGAGTCTGTCCTCATCTCTCCTTGAGTCAGTTCAGTGGACACCTCCTACTTATTTTCCTGTTCTTTCTCATTCATTACTGAAACATATGTTTGTCTTACCATTTCATAGAGTCTGTCTTTCCAAATAGATTTTTAAGGTCATTGAGCCCAGAGATTTTTTTTTCCTGTTTCTTCTATTTCAGCTGTGGGTTCAGGGAACTCTACCCAGGAGAAGGTGCAAAATCTTTATAGAACTATCAGTAGCGTCAGTAATGGTTGTTACTGGTCTACGCGCTGCTGCGATCTAGGTGCTGGGTGCTACGTAGCAGTGTTTGCAGTGTGTACAGTTGTTCTGTCATAAAGACTAAGGCCAGGAGATGAAAGCCCAGAGGTCACCGGGGACTGTGTAAAGTCACATGGCTGCTGTGTGGCAGGCCCGGAGATTGAATTTAGATTAAACAGCACTAGTGAGCTCTCACCATTAATATGGTCCTGAGAATGAACATTCCCTTTGCTGTCCTCTCAGAGGACGTCAAAGAAGGACGTTGGAGGAGGAGGAGGAGGCTGGCTTGGACCGGGGTGGAGGACTGTGTCTCAGAGGACCAGATATCCCAAGTATCACAAAAGTTTCTTGCGTTTATTTGCATCTAACTTTTCAATCTCCGAAAGAGACTGCTATTCCTAACTCCCAGGGAAAATGAAAAATCCAACACTTCAGTGGTTTGGGAAGTATCAAGGAAGCAAAGGCTATTGTGTTAAAGAGAGGGGCTCAGGGGAGCGGCAGGAAGCACAACCCTGACCCACCTCACTGTCACCTGGAAGCTCTGTATGAGCTCCTCCCACTGCAGCCCCCCCCCTTGTTCCTGATTTCTTAGCGAGCCGACCCTCCCTGGGGTGGCCCTTGTAGCAGAGAGAACCCACAAAGCTCTCTCCAGCTTATAGCACCAGACGCTCAGTTCTGTTCTTCAGCTCCAGGACACAGAAGCCAAAACACTCTCCTTTACGAGCCAACTCTCAACCAAAATGTATGCACAAAGGATTTGTTTGACATTTGCCACAAAACCCTGACTTTTGTACGTTCAACACGAAGACCCACAATATCCTGTTCTCATGAAGAGTTGGATAAGATTCTTCCCAAATAGTAGGGAGAGTTAGTAACTCACATACGTAATGATCACAATTTTGACGACACCTTGGGAATCACTTCATGTGAACTGGGTTTCCATGTTTAGGATGGAAACAATGGTGCCAGGAAACTTGTGTAGCTATAAGACATTTTTCTCAAATGTGTAATGCTTGTCTATGGATCCTTTCTGACGAAATTATTCACCTTAACATCAAAATTTTTACAGGTACATAATTGACCACTCCAATTAGAACAAATGTTCAGTAAATGGGAACAAAGTCAAGGTGGTGAATATTTTTATCAGAACTTCTACTGCCATATAGAGGTCTTCTGAGCAGGCCATGCAGGCAGAGTCTCTCCATTTGAGGAGTTTTTACCATTACAGCAATTTATTTAGGTTAAAGCATTGTCTCTAGAAGGAACCTATTAAAAATACAGGTTACTTGGGCCTAGTAACACAATTCCCACAATAACTATTATTCGAGCTGCATGAATTACTTTATCAGATTAATTAGCTGTCATCTATCAGACAATATGGCTCTGAGGAAATAAGCCCTCTTTTAACGGACATCATTGTATGAAGTAAGAAGCAGTTTTGTGAGGGGGGCCTGCTTGGGGGCCGTATACTGGGAATCTGGGGGACCAGAAGAGAAAGGCACCAATTACAGAGGAGAAGCAGAGGAGAGAGAAGTGAGGGCAACATCAAGATGGAACTTACCTTCTCTTTGCCATTTTGCCTCATATCACCTCAGTCTTGTTTTCTGTTTAAATGGTTTTAATTTCCAGTGCTCATTATGAGCTCCTCTTTGGCTCATGGATCCTAAAATAGGCACTATTTGTTTCAGAACTACATGTGAAATGATGCCCCCCCCCTTCCTTCTGCAGTGTTACCCAGATCTGGTTCTCCTTTTCTAGGCATTCAGCTCAGCGGCATTTCTCAAACCTCTGTGATTTCCTGGGATCCAGAAACTGAGGCTCATAGAACATTCCACAGGGGCTTCTGTTGTTCTGTCCTCTTCTGAATGGTTAAAGTTAATGACTGCAAGGCACAAGGAAGATGGAAGAAACTTGTCAGTAGTAGAAGCCTGGCTGTCTGTATAAGAATGACCTAGGAGTGTGTTTAACTTTCTTTGTGCTGCTACAACTAAATACCAAGGGCCCGTTAATTTATAAAGTACAGTTATTTGTTTCTCATAGTCTGGAAGCCAAAAGTCAAAAATCAAGGCACCAGCAGGTTCCATGTCTGGCGAAGGAAGACATTTGCTTTCAAGGTGGTGCCTATTAGTGGTTCCTCCAGCGTGGAGCAGCACTGAGTCCTTCCACAGTGAAGGAGATGAAAAGACTCCAGTATCTCAAGCCCTTTTAGAAGGACTCCAGTGCTATCATCCATGAGGCTCTATTCATGTGACTTGATCACTTTCTGGGGGCAAGTGGTACCAGGAATTGAACTTAGGACTTTGTACTTGCCAGGTAGGCATGGTGCCATTGAGCT
Organism: Thryonomys swinderianus; assembly: GCA_004025085.1. Lineage (NCBI taxonomy): Eukaryota > Metazoa > Chordata > Mammalia > Rodentia > Thryonomyidae > Thryonomys > Thryonomys swinderianus. The sequence continues at coordinate 49,719 of PVIC010000858.1, read as the reverse complement.
ACATCCCCTGTCCTTGATCACTTTAAAGAAGGTCTTACTTCTTATACTTTGGCTATCAAGTTTCAACACAGGAGTTTTGAGGGACGCATTCAAAACTGTAATCATACCTGAACGGAAACACTGATGTTGGGAATAGCATCAGTGAGAAACAAAACTGTACTGTCTTAAGTCACTGAGATTTGGGGGATGTCTTCATGTCACTGGGTATTATTTACTTTTATTACTATAACTAACCCTCTATATTGATGCTTGTCATTTCTAAATTGCAGGATGCATAAATCTCTTGTACAAAACTGAACCTAACAAAACACACACACACACACATACACACACACACACACACACACACGGGCAGCTCTACCTTCCTAAAGGCAGTTTATCAAATACTTTATTGCTTTGCTTTCTTATTTAACCCTTACAACAATCTTTTGAGGTAGAGTGATAGCCTCATTTTACAGTAGAGGAAAGGGAAGGTGTTGGAGAACTCAAAACAATGGCGCTAAGGAGCGCAGGATTTGGTCATGGTGATCCATGCAGCAGTCACATGAGCTCTTTTCCTGTGTTTGTCACCATTCATACAGTTACTCAGAAGGAACCAGGTTAGAACCTAGAGCTACACAGCAAGGTCACAGCTCAACCTGAAGAAAACACTCAGGCTTGAAGAAGCCAAAAAAAAAAAAAAATCATCATAGCTCTCTGCCCACAAAATAGTCGAAAGAACATTTCCTTTATCTCCATTCCACACCAAAAAAATGTGGAATTGATTTTCTGTGATTTCCCTTTTCTGCCCTCCACTGAAAGCCTTGATTATGCCCCAGTTTTCTGCAGGGAGAAAATTTTTACTGCTGAGTTATACATTCTGCAGATGAGAAGGTTATAACTAGGTTTCAACCGTGGGACATTTATTCCTCCATTGATACATGCGTGTAACTCCCATCAGGGGAATGCCTTTCTTAGAGGAAAAAGCATTCAGTTTTTATCAAGGCAAAACAAGGAAAGAGGTGGACACAATATGTGGTAGAAACATGTACCCTGAAGGGAGAGGGGGAAAGGAGAAGAAGGAAGCTGAGTAGATGGAGTTTATTGGTTGTTCTTGGGAATAGGGAATGCTGAATTTCAAGTTTTCTTTTTTTAAGCAGAGAAGGCAGTTTTGCCTGACTGATCACTATCATGATTGTTGTCATTCAAATTCAGCAAGAGAATGCATATGGAAGGGGCTTCATAGGCGTGCACATGAAAGATATCGTGATTACTGCCTTTATTAGTACAAAATCTGCATATGGTGCCTTCCTAGAAGGTCCCCCAGGACTCCCCTGTATGATAAGATGGGGCTGGGTGAGGAATGCTGGAGTCAGAGCACAGGCTTTGGGAGGCAGTGTGGGGTCAGTATCCCAGAGCTGCCCTTAACTAAGCGGTACAATAGTTCAGATGAGAGCTGAGCTTCCTAAGGTCCACAGTTTCCTTTTATGTGTAGGGATAATGTTATTTCTCTTGTTCTGTTTTGGGAAGGACATAGGCTAAAACTTAGGCGGATGCATTAAATGCCCTTTGTTTTGAGGATAATGAAGGTGATATTGACTCAGACACAAAAGGGAGACTGAAGGAAGTAACACTACAGGCATATTTACTGATACATTTTATTATGTTAGTCTTAGTTTCACAAACTTGAAGGCTAAAACAAAGTTAGGTAGGAAGGAATCCCAGAGAGATTTTGCCAGGCGGTGATGTAGGCAGCTGGTAGGTTAAGTCCCCGCAGGAGTGCGTATCACATGGTGAGGCGGTGAAAGGGAACCAGAGGTGGGTGTATTTATTTTTGCATGAGGCTTGTTACTTTGAGATCTGGCCCGGATCTCAGGCAGGATCTTCTCACTGGGGAAGGGTGCGGTTTCCACAGAATGTGACCCACCATCAGCAGAAGGGGCACAGGGACGATGGAGCTCAGGTAGGCAGAGAAAGAGATGGCTGGTCACGTGAGGGCAGCCAGGGCTTAGTGAGGGGCCTGCCACTTTGGATGCATCCAGACCAGTCCTTTGTGTTCTGGCTTTTATTTGTATTTATATTTATTTATAGTAAGGGGTTGAACTCTGGACTTTGTGCTCGCGAGCAGGCATTGAGACAACTTGGCCCATCATGTTCTGGTTTTTAAATGCCCACAGGAAGTAATGATAGTCATTAGATGTCTGAAGAAAAAGGGTTCGCTTTGTTTATTCCAGAAGTTGCCCTATCCTTCCTGTGCTCTCCAGCTTTTCCACCAGTCTACCAAAGAGTATCACTTCTCTGAGCAGTAGAACGCTCTGCCTCTGATCCTAACAGTAAGGTGTTTGTTTTTGAAGCAACATACATTCAAATAGTGATAACAATTCTTTGTGGAAAATAAAAGCACCTTTATATTTACTTCAGTAAACAGAAAAACAGCACAACTGAAATGATTTCCCACCTGGCAAACAAAGCGCTCTCCTTTTGTAAGGCATGCTTCATAGAGGCCAGGAAAGCAACGCCACATGCGGGGAGCTGTCGAGTGCTTAGATGGTATAGGCCTCTGTGTCTCCATTAGGTTCCACCTCAGCCCGGGACAGTCACCTGCAAACCCTGGACGGACAAGCTCAGCTGCCAAGCAAAAGCATCAGCTCTGTCCTCAAACAGCTATGTTTTCCCTGGGAGTTAATTTGTAGGGAGTCATGCAGGGTGAATGGGAGCCTGCAGTGAAGCAAAACTTCAGAGAAGCTGAGAAGGAGTCTGGGTTAACCAGGACTATTTATCAGGGTTTCTTTTTTCAGTCTGACAGGTCATCTCAGAGAAAGCCCGGGATTCCACTGAAGGCTTGGCTCAGACGACGGGGAGACTGGCAAGGGAGGACACACAGCTGCTTTTCTTCTGTCTGGCTCTCTAGAGACCCGGCCAAATTAACCCACCAGCATGCCACAGGGCCTCCCACAGGCCTGGAGGACATGGAGTTTGCCTGCAACACCTTCACACTTGTTTTTCTTGACTTCTCAATCTCTAAGGCTTCTCAGACTGTCCAGGACCTTTGGCTTAGTCCTTTGCCTCTGTGAATCCTCCAACCGTGAGAGGAAAACCAAGTTCCATCTTGATTTAAAAAATTGTAACAATAGCACCAATGACAATTATAGTGATTACCACTTATTGGCTCTTCATTATGTGCTTGAAGTTATGCTCAGCATTTTTCACACTATTCTCTATGACTCTATGAACTCAACGGCTACACAAAGCACTACGCAGTGTGTACTGGGTACCGCTGGCTCCATCTTGCCTTCCCCAGGAGATTCCCCACAAGCTGGCTGGCATGACAGCTGTGTACTTCTCTCTGAGCGGGTACCTAGGGGGCAATTCTCAGCCAGGAAACGGGCGATTCTGAAGTAGAAGTGATGCAGGAGAGTTAAGGCCTAACTCCCCACCTGAAACGTGAGTTCGTGTTCTCTAAAAATCAAAGAATGAATTTTAGGAACAACGGAGGTTTAGTAGGAAAATTTTATTGAGAGAGAAAGCGTCTGTCTTAAGAGAGACAGAAGGGGAGACCCGGAAAGTGGGTAACCCCCCTACCTCACTTTTTAGAGGGCTTTTATGGAGCAAAGCCACGAGGTGAGGCGGGTCTGAAATAGGGGGCTACCAATAAGATTTGAAAGAAATGGGCAAACTGTGACTAACCAATGGGTAAATGACAAGCATAGTTACTTCAGCAACTTTTTGATTGAATAGGGTCCATTGAGAAGTCAAACCCTAGAGGGTCTTGCTTGTCCCAAGACTCCTCCAGGTGGTTCAAGGTCCTGCCCATTATCTGGGGATTTTGCAATTGTTGCATTCCAGGGAGGGGCTGGATCTGGATTTTAACATTCCATCCTGGGAGAATGAGGTCTGCCGGTGACTGCTATCTGGAAGTGTAGTTCCTCATTTATGGTGTTGACCTTTGAGGATGTCCTCTTTTTTGCAAGTCTTTCAAGAGCCGGCCCTATCTATCTGCCTACATATGTCTAGCTGGCTTTTCTACCTATAATAGAAGTGCTCAGGGATCTTCAGCCTAGGAGTGACTTCCCCATTTGAGGGACAGCACTGCCTGGAAATATTCTCCAACTTGCTCTATCATCAGTGGGACCATGTGAGCTCAGTCCTTGTCTCCTAGAGAAACTCACAGTGATAACCTCCTCATCATGTCCACTTTGATGAATTTTCCCATCATACCTCTCTCTTCTCTGTGTATTTTGGGATTGTTGCTCAAACTTACTTCCTGTTTTACCTCAAATTTGCCCCTGGGGGAATGCAAACCAAGATATATGTGATTCTTCCCCCAGAACAGAGACTTAGCAAGTTGACTTGCCCAAGGTATGGCAGGATTTGAATGAAGACTATCTTTTGTCATTGCATTACTATTTCTTTCAGAGGTGGTCTGGCCTCATTTCTCTAGTTAATTAATTAAAATGTAGCTTCTTTCTGGAAAAAAACTGGAGGTGTTAGAATAGCACCTCATACTCCATCACATATATTTCTCCTGGGGTGTGACTCCATTGAGACTCAGCTAACAATATAGACACAAACTTAATAAGTTAATTAATATTGGAATACTATTGTCTGAAAGTAACTAAATGTAATATGCCCCTAGAAGTGTTTAGACTTTATAGCAGTTATTTGAAATTGCAATGCCTTGATTGAGGAAATAACTCTCTGATAGTAGAATCTCAGGCATCTAGAGATCAAGGAAACCCATGCTCCAGGAGTTGCAATGGGCCTGCAATCTTCTTTATCCCTCGTCTCATACATGTAGCCATTTTCTTACTGTACCTACCGATGTCTTGTCTTTCTCATCATCAAAGAGGTTCCTCTGGAACTCGAAGGTAAAGTTCAGCCTTGAAGTATGCTGGTTTGTTAGTGAAACTCAGTGTCCTCCATTCTTCACCTTCTTGTCTCTCACTGTGGGACATGATCTGTTTATGCGTGTTGGCTTCTCAGCCTGAACAGGGAAGATAACATTTGCTTTGACTGGGTTTATAGAGGGCGATGTGAAGATAAATGCCTTCAAAGCCTTCTGGATTCTTGGGATGTAAAGTAGATCATGGTCTTGTGCTAATTCAGCTTTAGTGAAGCAGCTCACAGGCCATTCAGGAAGTGTGACCTGGCTGTAGTGGGACAGTTTCCTGTCCTTTCTGGTCATTGCTAATCTGAGTTCACCACCCAGCAGCTACCTTTTAGATGACTCTTTCCTTTCTCCTTATTCCTTTTTATTTTCAGAAGGCCGGGTATGCTTTCGCTTTTCATACTCTTCACATTGAGGGTTGGAAAACATATATGTACAAGTGAACTTATGCATTCAGTGAGTAAACCACCTTCTGGAGGGCCTGAGGGACCTCCAGGTATTTAGACACTTATGTGGCAGACAATGCTCCTGACCCTCTTTGTATAGTGGGGGATGGTCCTATACACAGTCAAGCATCACCTATTTGCAGAACAACAGTCCTCACAGTTTTCCTTTTTGTGACAGAATTGGAACTCAGTGAAAGCAAAACAAAACAGCCATTGAAAAATATCACTTTCTCCTTCCGAAATTAATTCTTTCAGTTTATGCTCCTAACTCCATAAAAATGTGGTTTAGCTTTTGAAGTTTTTATTAATATTTATAATGCCCTTTCAGTGCCCTTGAACCTCACAGAAACAGAGCCCTGATATAAATGCTTGGCTTCTACATGGACTGCAGTGTACCCTAAATTCAGCCATAAACTTTGAAGTTTATACATGTGTACATTTGACTTTGCTTTTTTCTTTGGTTTCTTGATGTAGAAGTTTATATTCTAAATATTTTTTAAAATGCAAATTTTAATAGCTTATATTTTAATTTCAAAAATAATGCTCGGTTGTAAAAATATACAGATGTGCATACAGAAACAAAGGGAGAAGTCTCTCCTTCGTGTCCCATTTTAAAAGTTCCAGTGCCGAGAAATAAACCGTACACTTTAAATAAGTCTTTTTAAAATAGGGACCGTGTTTGTTTGAGGGATTGCAGTTGTTTTACAAAGCTAGTAAGCAACCATATTTCTCTATTTCTGAGTATGAAAGTGATTAAAAAACTTTAAAAATTCAGTAAACTGTAAGAAATTGAAATCACCCAGAAGGAGGTGAGAAAGTTGATGTTTTTTTCCTATATAAAAATATTTTTCCCCAAATGAGTCTTATTCTTTTCTATGACACATTTCACTGAGCACAGGAGATAGGGCAATTCCATGCCTTACTATGTCCATTTGTAGTCTGGAACCCTATCTCAAATACCTACTGCTTTTTGTTTTGGATAGTGTCTTATCTATAGACTGGTTGAAATTTCTATAAAGAATGCTTGGAGTCTAATAGTTTTTGTTGTTTGTGTTTGCTACTTGTTTTGACAGTAAAGAACAAACAAAACAAAAAACCCTAAATCATCTCTAGTCTGCTACTGAAAGGTGAACCACGTTCAAAACTTTGGTGTATTTCTTCCAGAACTTTCTACTGCAATATGAATGTACAAATTGTCTTATTGCTTTCACTTGCCCACATTAAACTGCAAAACTTCTCATGTCCAGAAACATTCTTCCAAAGAAACTTCATAATTCTAAATTATTTTGCAATATTCAGATGCATATTCTTCATGTGAAATTATTTTCAGGTAAGAGGATGGGGTGGGGTGGGAAATATCTACCTTTCTTAAGTCATGTTTTTGTGGTAGCAGAAGTGCTTTTGCTGAACAGGGAGGAGACTTGTAGGCTGAGCACTTGGGTGCCAGTCACCTGCCACCCACCCCCAAGGTGCCGTGACCTATCTGGCTGAGGAGGTGGGAAAAGCATTGACTTAGGCAGTCCCCACAACAGTCCTCTGAAGCCCCAGGCTTTGTGCCTCATCTCTTTGGAGCTGCTGGTTGGTCCTCGGTACCTACTAGTTTCTCTGTTGCAAAACTTGCTCATTCAAGCCTCTTTGTGCTCTTTAGAGGGAAGCCTGCTGCTGGGCATGGGCCAGCTGAGATCTGAGGGAAGGTGGAGGGCTTGGAGCCATGGGGTTGGGTGCTTCTCTATCCAAGCTCAACATTTATGACAACTTATAGGTGCTCATTGGTCAGATTCCTGTGTCTGTCTCTTAGTCTGTTGCTAACACAAATGGTGAGGCCTACTGAGTCACAAGAAGTGTAGTTAATTACCTTTCTCTGCCTCAAGGAATATTATAATAAACATTTATGTGTTTTGTGTTTACTCTGCACCAGCCTGCCATTTTTCATAGAACTTCCCCTATAGTACTGTGAATCAGTGTGATTATTACTATTTCGTAGATGACAAAGCATGAAGAAAGCTGTTGGCAAGTGATGGAGCTGGGATTTGCTTCTTCACCTTCATCTATTCCGTGTCAGAAACGACATGCGCACTTTTCTGTACATCAGTTGTAGCTTAAGCTTGTAAGCTCTACCTGATGCTTTTGCTCATTATTGAATATGTCTGTCACATCTTTGACAATATTTTATTTTAGATATTGAAAGTTTTTTTTAATACCATTTGTGGTGACTTTCTGGTTGTACAGAAAATTTCTATTTGTACATGATAAGATCTTATTCTTATTTCCCCTCATCACTAATTCCATCTTGGCTTTGTGCTTAGAAGGTCCAATTCCATCCAATAGATTTTTCACCTATAGGTTAATCTAGATTCCACTGGTTTTATATTAAAAGTATAAATTTCAGTATGTAGAAAATATTTGACGTAAGAGAGGCATTCTAAGTTTTTCATTCTTTCTGATATTTTGTTCTTTAAAAAATCAGCCAACTTTGTATCATTCTTTCTCCACCAGTTTCTGATACTTTGATTTATGATTTGAGGTCTTTATTTTTCCCATTGTGCTGCCTATTGACTTTCTGTAGTTACCACACTCTATTTGCATGTTATTCTAGCTTTAGGATACATTTTAATATTTTGAAGAATAAGTACACCCACTCTTATTTTTAGAAACTTGGTTTTATTGTCATGTGACATTTTTACATATGTATTTAAAATTATTTTACCATGTTTCTGCCCTAAAATCTTACTGAGAACTTAATTACAATTCAGTTAAAGTTAATTTGGAAGTATTTTAGATCTTTACAAAATTCCTTTCTCCCTCTAGAAACCTGTGATTTTTAAAATATTTCCTTATGAGTAGTAAGGTATGGAGTGAATTTGGTCTGAGCTATACTTCTATTTTTTTTTTTTTGACACAGGGTCTCGCTTTGTAGTTCGGGCTGGCTCCGAGCTCACTATGTAGCCCAGGCAAGCCTCGAACTCAGTAATCCTCCTGCCTCTGCCTCCCGAGTGCTGGGATTACAGGCGTGAGCCACCATGCTCGGCACTTCTATTATTTTATATTCTTTGACACTATTGATGATGGATTCCTCTCTAAATATTTATTATGACATTATTTAGAGTAGGTGAGATTATTGGTGACATATGGGCATTTTTTCAAGTTTTTCTTATGGCTTCTTTTTTGAAATGATTGTTTTAAAGTTTTCTTTTGGTCTTCCTGAATTTTCTATGTCTTTCTGTCACTTAAAACAATGAATTGGATTGTTTAGAAATTTTACATTTCATTGCATAGAACTCCCCAAATAATGTTAAATAATAATGATAATATGGAACATCTTTATTTTGTTTCTGATTATAACGTGAATACCTTCAGGAGTCCACAGTAAAATTTGATAGTTCTTTTCACTTTATAATAGATATGTAGATACACTTAGACATTTAAGAAGTAATATTTCTACTTGTACAATGTTTTATTTTATTTTAATTTTTAAATTGACTTAGTGGTAAATTTTTTTTTTTTTTTTTTTGCTTTTTGAGACAGGGTCTCGCTTTGTAGTTCAGGCTGGCCCTGAGCTCACTATGGTGCCCAGGCAAGCCGCCGCGAACTCAGCAAACCTCCTGTCTTTGCCTCCCGAGTGCTGGGATTACAGGCGTGAGCCACCACGTCCAGCATTGTGGTATGCGGTGTTGATTGTTGGTGGGAGTGTCTCCATGCCCAGCATTATATGTGGTTACTGGGGATCGAACTCAGGACCTTGCGCTTGCGAGGCAGGCTCCGGAACCACTGAGCTAACCCTCCGGCCCTAGTGGTAAATTTTATACATATATTATGATCACATTCAACACTGAGAACTTGTTCGTGACACATATTGATTCTCATTTTTTCCCTTTCCTTTGCCCTCTCTACAATCCCACTCATATATATAAACTTTGTTTCCTATTTTTACTATCAAATTTTTCTTTTTCTTCTTTAGCTTCCCCTACTACCTTCTCCTTTTTCTTTTTATACATTTTCTTCCTATTTTATATTACCTATTGTACATTTTGGCACCTTCAGTTATTTACACCTTCAGTTTTTCATACTAGAGGAAAGATACAATATTTACACAACTGTTTCCTATTTATTTCATATTAGTATGTCCTCAAGGTACATCCATTTGAGTATAAAAGACTCAAATTTATTATTCTTTATGGTTGAGTAATACTACATTTTATTTTAAAAAAAAAAACCCAAATCTTTACTCAGTCTGCCATTGTTAGGCATCCAGGCTGTTTCCAAGATTTAACTATTACAAACTGAGCTGCTATAATTATGGATGCACATATGTCACTATAGTATTATTCTTTTAATTTTTTTTCATGTATATACCTAGCAGGGGAATAGCAGGGTCAATGGGACCTCAAGTCCTAGTTTTTTAATTAGGTTGACATAATACAATCAGTATCAGCTGTACCAAACAGTTCACAGGAAATGATGATTGTTGACATTTACTATTCTGATACCTTTAACCTCATGAGTTAAATCTGTGACCATATGCCAAAATTTAGAACCAGAAATATGCTTATAATATACAAGACCTTCAGTATAGCAAGATCACCCTTTGGTAGTAAAGGGTCACCAGGGAGTTGGGGGGAGGTGAAGAGATAGAAGGCGAGGGAGAGATTAGAAATGGAGTTAAAGGCTATATGAAGGTCACATAAATCCAGGAAACTGTTAGAGGTTAGAGTACAAACAAGACAGAAGGGAAAAATACAAAACAGAATAGACTAATAACAGCAGGACCACTAGAAACTGTATTCACCCTTCTATAATAGTATAGAAGAAAGAGAGTAGGGAAGACTGAAATGCATTAACTCCTGGGAACTGACACTGACTGCCTGATAAAAGAGGATGAAGGAACAAAAGAATAGGGGTACTCACAGCAACAGGTTAACAGGAACTGTTTTCCTACTGCTGTAAAAATAAGATCAGTTGAGAGAAGAAAAAGCTAAAACTGGACAGACTCAGCAACAAGAGAGTAGAGAAATGAAGAATGAAAGAGTCAGCAAAAAGAAAGAAAAGAACAACAGCAAGAAAAACAAATCCAAAAACACTACCAGCAGGGCCCTTCATGGTGTGGATCTTCTGTCTCCTGTAGCACACAGATCAGAGTTGACTAGTCACAGGGAGACAGCTGTCATCTCCTCTCTAGGTTCAGGCTATAATGTTTGAGTTGAGCTCAGTGAACTCCTGTAGGCTTGAACTTTCCAAGAGTTCAGGTTCCTGTAGGTGGGACCGACTCCACAAATTCACCAATGGCTGTAGTCAACAGGACATCTTTACTCTTCCAGTGGGTGTTTTTGCATTCTGGCAGACAGGGTAGTCCCACACTGAAGGCCTCTGCCTAAGTCCCAGCACTGCTACTTCATTTATTCATTGTGTGCTGACAAGTAAATGGTGTCTCTGAGTGCTTTTCTTTCCACTCTGGTCCAGGGGAGCTGAGAGCCCTAGCACTGTGGGGAGCAGAAGCAGCCCTTACTCAGAGTGGGAAGAGAAGTAGATGCAGTTTCTATGGGGTCTTGGTCTTATGTTTGATGTAGCTATTTTATTTTAATTTGAGACAGAGTCTCACTAACTTAATAGGTCTAGCTCGACCTTCAACTTGTGATTCCCCTGTTTCAGCCTCTCAGAGTGCTGGAGTGATAGTCATGCACTATCAAACTTACAAAAATGTTTTATTTTAAAACAATGAATACTAGATATTGAGTCTGCATTTCTTATGAGTGGGCATGATTGCTCTTTGTAGACTGTTAGTCTATAGATAGAGGTGCTCTTGCTCAGGAACCAGTGACAGGTTTCCTTACAGCCTCCAGGACAGAGAGTCTCATCCTGAAGCCAAGGACAAGGTTTCTTACTGTCCAGTTGTAATACAGATAATGTCTTACTTTGAGCAAGGGGAATATATTTATTGTCCAAGTTTTGGAAAAACTTTATCTCAGTGTAGTACAAGTAGATATTAATAAAGAAAATATTTTTAAAAAGTCTTCTTACTTCTATGAAAAAATAAAACAAAATTTTATAACAAATTAAAAAACATCAATTAATGTACTATGTACCATAGTCTTAAAGAATGCCCAAAATGTTAGAGTTCAAGTCACAGACAAAAGAGACTCTTAAAGAAAACAAACAGTAGCACAAAACTTTCTTTTCAATGAACTAAGAGCACCTAGTGGCATAAATAAAACAAACTAGCTTATATATTGAAATAGTTTTGAAACCATGGAATATATAACTTAAGGAATTATTAGAACTTCTTCCTATTTCATATTTTTCTATCTTCTCTTTTTTAGTGTTTTACATTCAATAGAAATTATATACAATAGATTTTTATGGTATTGTACAAAATGTAGCACCACAGGAATTCACATAAACTAGGGCAGAGGATGTAGCTCCGTGGTTCTAAAGCCTGCCAGGCAAGCCCAAGGTCCTGAGTTCGATCGCTGGTACCACATACCACAATGCTGGGCATGGTAGCTCATGCCTATAATCCTAACACTTGGGAGGCAGAGGCAGGAGGATTGCCAAGAGTTTAAGACTAGTTTGGGATACATAGTGTGTTCAGGGCCAGCCTGAACTATGAAGTGAAACCCTATCTCAGAAAGAAAGAAAGAAAGAAAGAAAGAAAGAAAGAAAGAAAGAAAGAAAGAAAGAAAGAAAGAAAGAAAGAAAGAAAGAAAGAAAGAAAGAAAGAAAGAAAGAAAGAAAGAAAGAAAGAAAGAAAGAGAAAGAAAGAAAAAGAAAGAAAAAGAAAGAAGGAAGAAAAAGAAGAAGAAAAGAAAAAAAAGAAAGTTTCAAATAAAGGAAGGAAGGGAGGTTGGGGAAAAGTGTTCAGACTGGCAGATTAAGTGAATGTGAACAAAAGGTAAAATGCAGGCCTTTGGGGAGATAACCAGATGCTGGGACTGTCAATTCTGCAAAATGCCAGCCATCTTTAAAATTTGAGTTTGCCAAGGTCAGGATTTCTCTCCTATAAAGCAACGGTCTACTGTGTGCACTCAGGTTTACCTCAGACCCAAACCATGTCACCCCCTGAGGACAGAGTGGAGCCAGGAGCCCTAACATATGCAGCGATGCTCGTATTCTTTTTACAATGCTAGTTTTGGTTTTTATTTTTATTAGCACATGCTAACATTACATGATGGTTCAGTTCATCATGAAGAGTTGGCACATGCACATGACAGATCTCAATTCTTTTCATTCTTTTTCTTTCCCTTATCTCTTTACATCTCTCTGTTTTTTTTTTTTTGCCTTTTGAGACAGGGTCTTGCTTTGTAGTTCAGGCTGGCCCTGAGCTCACTATGGTGCCCAGGCAAGCCGCCGCGAACTCAGCAGTCCTCCTGTCTCTGCCTCCCGAGTGCTGGGATGACAGGCGTGAGCCACCACGTCCGGCACTGTGGTATGCGGTGTTGATTATTGGTGGGCGTGTCTCCACACCTAGCATTATATGTGGTTACCGGGGATTGACTTAGGACCTTGCGCTTGTGAGGCAGGCGCCAGAACCACTGAGCTAACCCTCCGGCCCCTCTTTACATCTCTTGATCATCTTCCTGTTTGAAAAAGATACCGCTACTTCCTATTATCTTTCACTGTGCTTTTTATTTATATTTTGGTACTCTCATATAAGAGAAATTATGCCATATTTAAACTTGTGTGTCTGATTTATTTTACTTAATTATAGTCTCTAGATTCAGCCATTTCTTTACAATTGAATCACTTATCCTTCCTTATGGCAGTGTAGTAGTCCATTGAGTATAAATAAATATACTTCTTTATTCATCTCTTGATGGGCAGAAAGACTGTTTTCAAGATTTATCTGTATTAATTATTCTGGTCTAAAAATTAATATACATGTATCATTGTAATATGATAACTTTAACCTGTTCAGGAAGGAACATGGGAGGGAAATAGCCAGGTCAAATAGTTTTAGTTTTTTGAGGAATCAGCACATCAATCTCCGTAGTAGATGCACTAGTTTACATTCCTACCAACAAAGTAAAAAGGTTCCTTTTTCCCTAAAGCCATACCAGCATTTGTTATTATTTGATTTCTTGATGATAGTCATTCTTTCTGGAATAAGGTAGAATCTTAGTGTTATTTTGATCTTCATTTTTTCTAAAGGCTAGTGATACTGAACATTTTTTTCACTGATTTATTGGCCATTTTTACTTCTTGGAAGTGTCTATTTCTGTTGTCTGTTTTTGATTTGGTCTTTTATGTTTTGGAGGAAGTCTAACTTTTCTAAGTTCTTTATGTATTCTAGATGTTAGTCCTCTGTCTGGAGAATAGCTGGAGAAATTTTGTTCTCATTCTGTACATTGTGTTTTCATTCTGTGGGTGGTTTCCTTTGCTCTTCAGAAGCTCTTTAATTGGTTAAATCCCATTTGTTGGTTCTTAGCATTATTTCTTGTACTTTGGGATTATGTTCAGAAAGTCTTTGACTATATCTATGTCTTTTAGAGTTTTACCTATTTATATTCAGCAGATAAAATACCTCAGTTTAGCATTTAGATCTTTAATCCTTTTAAATGTTAGGTTGGTATATGGTGAGAGGTTTGGGTCCAGGATGAACATTTGGCATTTGGATAGCCAGTTTTCCCAGCATCATTTATTAAGGAGGCTGGCTTTCTTCTAGTACATGTATGTGGTTCCTTTGTAGAGATCAAATAGTTTAATGTGCCTGGAGCTTCCTCTGTGCTGTTCCATTGATCAATGTATCTGTTTTTGTGCTAGTATTATGCTGATTTTTTTTGTTTGTTTGTTTGAGACAGGGTCTTGCTTTGTAGTTCAGGCTGGCTCTGAGCTCACTATGTAGCCCAGGCAAGCCTTGAACTCAGCAATCCTCCTGTCTCTGCCTCCTGAGTGCTGGGATTACAGGTATGAGCCACCACACCAGGCACTGTGGTATGTGGTATTGATTGCTGGTGGGCGTGAGTCACAGGCCCAGCATTTTATGTGGTTACTGGGATTGAACTCAGGGCCTTGCCCTTGCGAGGCAGGCATGCTGGAACCACTGAGCTAAATCTCCAGCCCAGTATTATGCTGTTTTTTTTTTTTTTAACACTGTAGCTTTGTAATATAATTTAAAATCTGGGACTGTCACTTTCTGCTTTACCTTTGTTATTCAAAATTGCTTTTGAAATTCTGGATCTCTTGATTTCACAGGATTTTTAGAATTGTTTCTTCTAGATCTATGGGGAATACTGTTGTTATTTTGGTTGGGACTTCACTAAATATATCCATTTTGGAATTATGACCATTTAGACATAATCCTTTCTGCCTATCCAAGAGCAAGTGATAACAATGGATTGATGACCCCATCAATTACCTTTTTCAGAATACTGTAGCTTTCATTGCAGAGGTCTTTTACTTGGTTAGGTTAATTTGTAAATATTTAAAATTTCTTACTACTCGGGCCGGAGGGTTAGCTCAGTGGTTCTGGCGCCTGCCTCGCAAGCGCAAGGTCCTGAGTTCAATCCCTGGTAACCACATACGATGCTGGGCGTGGAGACTCACACCCACCAACAATCAATACCACATACCACAGTGCCGGGCGTGGTGGCTCATACCTGTAATCCCAGCACTCAGGAGGCAGAGACAGGAGGATTGCTGAGTTCGAGGCTTGCCTGGGCACCATAGTGAGCTCAGGGCCAGCCTGAACTACAAAGCGAGACCCTGTCTTAAAAAAAAAAAAAAAAAAAAAAAAAAAATTTCTTACTACTATAGTTAATGGTATTTTTTTTTCTAACTTCTTTCTCAGTGAGGTCATGTTCTCTTGCTATTTTTTAAGGTGTCTTTCATGAGTTGTTCACTGGCATCAGTCCTGTCTTATGGTTTGACATTGTGCTAGCACACTAGTTGCTTTTGTTGCCTATAATTTCAATGATTTTTAAATTTACTAAATTTCTCTTTGGTGTCTTTTCATAGATTCTAATTCTTTTATGTGCTGGGTGTTCATGTTTTGCATCACTTTGTTTTACTGAGTCAACTTTTTATCAGTATCTTCCATGGACTTGTGGGTCATTTCATTTATTAGCATCATTAACTGTTTAGTTATGTCTTCTTTGAATTTTCCAAGCACTTTAATTTCAGCTGTCTGTTTTTTTTTTTTTTTTAATTTCCTTACCCTCAGTTCCCCTTGGATCAGTTTTAGGAAAGTTGGAAGTTGGTTTTTTTTTTTTTTTTTTTGAGACAGGGTCTCGTTTTGTAGTTCAGGCTGGTCCTGAGCTCACTATGTAGCCCAGGCAAGCCTCCAACTCAGCAATCCTCCTGTCTCTGCCTCCCGAGTGCTGGGATTACAGGCGTGAGCCACTACGCCCAAACTGTGGTATGTGGTATTGATTGTTGGTGGGCATGAGTCACCATGCCCAGCATTGTATGTGGTTATCAGGATCGATCTAGGGGCCCTGTGCTTGCGAGGCAGGCACTGGAACCACTGAGCCAAATCTCCGGCCCCAAAAGTTGGAAGTTTTTGGAGGCATTTTGTTGCCTTATCTTCTCATGTTCCTACTTTTGTTTGTTTTCTGTGCTGAGGCTTGGGTATTGATTAGAGTGGAAGACTTCGCTCTGGGAATGGGCCACAGTCTTGTTAATGTTACCAAGACAATCTAGATGTTGGGATACAGGGGCTGCGGATTTAGCTCAGTGGTTCTGACACCTGCCTCACTAAGTGCTGGGTCACATGTTTGATCCCCGGTACCAAAATAAATAAATAAACCCAGATATTAGCAGAGAAAACAATTGATAGCAATGACAATATTGTCTTGGTTATAATAATAAATTAGCAATAATTATAACATCAAAACAAACTGGATGTAGACATACCTTGAGAATCAATAATGTATCATCCTTAACCATAGAAAAGAGATCTATTATTATATTGTTAATATTAAGAGAAACCAAATATCTACCTTTTTTTTTTGGCTTTTGAGACAGGGTCTCGCTTTGTAGTTCAGGCTGGCCCTGAACTCACTATGGTGCCCAGGCAAGCCGCCGCAAACTCAGCAATCCTCCTGTCTCTGCCTTCCGAGTGCTGGGATTACAGGCGTGAACCACCACGTCTGGCATTGTGGTATGCGGTGTTGATTGTTGGTGAGCGTGTCTCCACGCCCAGCATTATATGTGGTTACCAGGGATCGAACTCAGGACCTTGCGCTTGCGAGGCAGGCTCTGGAACCACTGAGCTAACCCTCCGGCCCCCAAATATCTACCTTTAATAAATATTAAATGAAATAACTGATAGTATGTAATGGTAATAGCAGTTAATTAACTAACTGAAGGTTCATAAGCTTAATGAAAATTAATAGTATTAGATAAAAGTAAACAAAAGCATAAGTAAAAAAAGAAAAAATAGTGAACTAATGGAAAATAAAGGGGAAAATTAAAAAAGAGAGAGAGGAGCCTAACAAAAAGAAAAAGGAAAAAAGAGGAGAAAAACTCTAAAATAAAAAAAAAAAGAAAGAAAAAACAAAAGAGGAAAAAAAATCCTCTGTATTTCCTTCCAGTATATGCAGTCTTGGAATCCATCACATTACATCCTTCCCACCCTACTTGATGACTGGAGAAATGATGAGGTGTTGTCACTCTACCCAGAGCACTCACTGCCAGAAACTTCACACTGTGGCAGCTGTTCAAACCCAGGCACATTCCCATTCGTGACATACAGAGAAATCAGTTGGTAGCAATGATGATGCCACCTCAGCTATAATACTAAAATGAGCAACACATTGGTAAATGCGGAATTAATCAGACCACTGGGCAGCAAGCTGGGGGCTCAAGCAGATCACCGGACTCAGTGACAGCACCACTTCGAAGGGCCACCAGCACCGTGCTAAACCCACCATAAGGGGGTTTAGGCTCCCCTGCCCTGAGCTTGGGCTTCCCAAGGGATCTATATCTAGTTCTCACCTCCTGGTTGTCTGCCTCCCGTGGCTGTCTTTCACCCAGTCACTGTGGTAGTATAATACTCACAACCCTGAAGTGAAGCTGTAGGACAATTATGCTTAGGCTCTGTTCCACAAATCAGTTCTTTGCCCAAATAGTGCCTAGTTAAACTCTCTCTGGCAGTATGGCAGCACTCTTGCACTGTATTTTCTTCAACTCCGTCCTGATGTGCAGGAGTCACCCTGAATAAAACACCGCACTATTTTTGCAATTCACAGCAGGTCTATGCCAACTCTGGTGTTACCTTCTCTCTCGGGACACTGGACTACCACATGACCAGTTAGTTGGCTCATTGGTTAGCGCCTCTGTGGCCCTGGGCTAAGGAGAAACAAAATGCAGAGACAACTAAGAGTTGGTGGTTCGACATGGCCAGGTCATGGAGTCCATAGCACAGAGTTGCTTAGAAGCTGAGATTGCAGGCGTGGCTGCTCTCTGGGCACATTGAATATAGGTACTTCATACTGTTTTTTGTGATGTAAAAAATTTTTGTCTCTGACCCAAAGGACTTATTTCTTTCGCTACATGAAACTCAACCTGCAAGTAGGGTAAAATATCAAGTCCTTTTATAGCTCTTGTTTAATTAACATAGTCAATTTTCTAGCAATTTACATCTATATTCATAACTAGTATTAGTTTGTAATTTTTCCCTGTTCTATCTTTATTAGGTTATTACCTTTATGTTAATGCTAAAAAGAATATGTATGTTTTCTAATGCTTTTCTGTGCTAAAACAGTATATGTGATGTGCATACTATCCCCTAAAACCTCACAAAAGGCAGGAAAAACAGTTTTGACTTAATAACTTTATTGGAATAAATTCTTTCAATTTTTTTTCTCTTGACAAAAATCTATTCAAGTTTGCTGCTTTTTATTGAGCTTATTTTAACCATTTATATAGAAAGTCAATGAAATTTAAAAATTTTGCAGTACGTGGTATCATAATTTTAGGTGTTTGCCATATCTAAAGTTTTATGTGACTTTTTCCATTTCATAGATATGTTATTCTAAATTCTCTTTCTAGATTTTTTTTGGACTTGCTAGATATACCAGAAGAAATCTGTTATCATTATCATCATCATCATTTTGTGGTGCTAGAGATTGAACACAGGGCCTTCATGCTGACCTACATTCCAATCTTTTTATTTTAAAACGGGGTTTTGCTAAGCTGTTCTGTTGCCCAGAGGCTGGGCTCAAACTTGCAACTTCCTGCATCAGCCTCCCTGAGTTTATTGGCATGTGCCGCTACACCTGGCCTGCTTTCATTATTTTTGTTTTTATTTCTTTTTGTTTTGGAAAGATATTTTTAAACATTTAAATTTAATTATTCTTACTTCTTTTATTTGTGTTACTTCTGCTGGAATAAAAATGCATATACATCTAAATTTCCATTGAATAGTTACAGTTATATCTTGTAAGATTCAATATGTTCTATTCTAATTATTTTCCAAATAATTTATGGTAATTTTTATCTTTTTTGATTTGATAGGCATATATATGTACAATGTGCAAATAAGCTATTTTTCTATGTCTCCCTGTTGATACTATTTTCTCATTTATTTCATCATAGTTACAGAATGTGGGCTGTATACTTTTCCTTTATATAGTTTTATAAAAATTTCATTTTTAACCTAATATATGATAAACTTCTAAATTTATTCCAGAGAAGTTTGGAAAGTATGTTCTCATGGATGTGTACAAACTTTAAATTATAAGAATTATATCATTTAGGGCCGGAGGGTTAGCTCAGTGTTTCCAGCGCCTGCCTCGCAGGTGCAAGGCCCTGAGTTTGATCCCCGGTAACCACATAGAATGCTGGGCGTGGTGATTCACGCCCACCAGCAATCAATACCACATACCACAGTGCCAGGTGTGGTGGCTCACGCCTGTAATCCCAGCACTCGGGAGGCAGAGACAGGCAGATTGCTGAGTTCGAGGCTTGCCTGGGCTACATAGTGAGCTCAGGGCCAGCCTGAACTACAAAGCGAGACCATGTCTCCAAAAAAAGAAAAAAAAAAAAAGAATTATGTCATTTAAAATTATTTGTTAAATCTACAGGTTTTTTAAGGGTTACATTAGTCATCAAGGAATAAAAACACTGAAAGTCTGAACTTTGGGTGGATTCTTCAATTCCTCCTCGTACATTGATGAACTGCTTGCTTTATACAGTTTAATATTAGTTGCCAGGTACATCATAGTTCATATCTATTAGGTTTGCTTTTCTTGCATAGTATAAATTTTGTAATCAGTGCAAATTTGTATATTTTCATTTTATTTTGTTTTGTTTTGTGATTTGAGAAAGTCTCACTATGTAGCCCAGCCTGGCCTTGAACTCATAGCAAACCACTAGCCTCAGTTTCCCAAGTGTTGGGATTGTAGGTGTGCTACACCACCCCGGCACATTCTTTTTTTTGTCTAGTGTGTTTTGTCTGCTTCTGTGTTATTAATCTTTTTATTTAATTGCCAATGTTTTAACTTTTAATTTGTAAGTATAATTTTTAATACAGTACATAACAATTTTTTTCTCAGCACAATTTGAGAATTTTGATTATTTAATGAATAATTTTTTTTTTTTAAAGACAGGGTTTCATTTTGTAGTTCAGGCAGGGTTTTAGCTCACTATGTAGCCCAGGCAAGCCTCAAACTCAGTAATCCTCTTGTCTCTGCCTCACAAGTGCTGGGATTATAGGCGTGAGCCACCATGCCTGGCACTGTGGTATGTGGTACTGATTGCTGGTGGGCGTGAGTCACCACTCCCAGCATTGTGTGTGGTTACTGGGATCGAACTCAGGGCCTTGCGCTTGCAAGGCAGGTGCCAGAACCACTGAGCTAAATCTCTGGTCCTTAATGAATAATTTTAATCTATATTTTCATAGCTGACTTTTTTCTTTCTTTTGGAGACAGAGTCTCTTTTTGCAGTTTAGGCTGGCCCTGAGCTCACTATGTAGCCCAGACTAGCCTTGAACTCACAGCAATCCTCCTGCCTCTGCCTCCCGAGTGTTGGGATTATAGGCATGAGCCACCATGCCTGGCATTGTGGTATGTGAACCCTGGGATTGAACTTGGGATCTTATGCTTACCAGGCAGACACGGGAACCACTGAGCTAAATCCCCAGCCCCATAGCTGACTTCTTAATGCTTGTCTTTCTGACTCTGTCTCTGTCTCTTTCCGTTGCTGTGGCACTCTTTCTTGTTGTTATAACTAGGGCTTCTGTGGACCTTCTGAACTCATGATTGGAGTGCTTGCCTGAAATTTTAATTAACATATGTAATCTTATATTCTATAATCATTCCAAGAATGAAACAATCTCTTGACCTTTTACTTTGTTGGATGATGAAATTAACATGCAGAAACCATTTTCTCATTATCTATATTCATGAAAAAATAATTTTGTTTTCGTGTGTTTACCAGAAGACCGGTCTAAGAGCTTTGCTTAGTTTCAGGAGCTGGTCTTTATGGCTAAAATGATAGAAAACGCTGCTATGGAATTTTAGATTTTCAACATCACTCAGTCTAAGTACATTACAATAATAAAACTATAGAATTAAAAAGATTTGCTTGAGGTACCTAAACTAATTGGTAGCAAGGTTAGACCTAGAACACAAGTTTTTGGTCTTAAATGTCGAACTCTTTCTGCTGTGCTATAATTGTACTACTTGCTATTGTAGTCATGAACCCCCTTGCAGTTACATAGGACTAGGGAGAAGTATACATAGGAAGAGAGCACTGAAGCTTAGAGAAAGGAATGATGGAGCAGAAGGGGATCATTTAGTATAGGAAAGGAGATAGCTGTGACTTCTATAGACTTATCAAGCTAAAACACAGATTTTCCCTGCCTGCCTCTGTCTCCCCAGAAGGGGTTCAGAGTAGTAAAGAAATGTTCTGATGTGATAATAAGTCTTAAAGAAGATTTAGCTGGGCCTCTTTGGTTATTTGGCCGCTCTTGTGCTCTGGATTTTCCTTCTGTTCCCTTTTATTGAATTTTAATAAGAAGCCATCTGGTGAAATATTTTGGATTTAGGGTGATATGTAACATGCAGAACAGACTGGTTTCAACACTGAATACCCAGCCACCCCCCAAAAAAAAAAAGAAAAAAAGAAAAGAAAAGAAAGATAATTATAATCTAAATAGCATCACATTTTAATGAATTGTGACTGACATAAAGAAGCTGGTCAATTATCTTTTAGCCCAGAAATGTAATTTTTTTTGGGGGGGGGAGGATATCAGTTTAGAAAAGCTCTGGCATGAGGAGATAGACCAGCTTTTCTTCCCAAATTCCAGGATTTCTAAACCAAGCACAGTCAACTTAATAAAATGTACCCCAAGGGAAGTGGAAGAGAATTGAGTTATAGTTCAGCTTCCATGAACATGGAAACCTTGTCTGGTCTTAGGTTTTCATATAACCCTCTGGGCAGCACACCAAAGTAGATAATCATTTCTACAAGATCTAGTTTATCACTAGTTTTTGTTGTCATTGTTTTATTTTCTTTTTTAATAGTAACTACCTGCTGAATAATAAAGCTTTTGTAGAAGGGTTTCCAGGTGTTTTTCAGGATTATACATACCACTCATTCATTTCTCCTCTTTTACTACATATGGCTTTCTGTCAAGGAATTCAGTGTGGTTGCAGACTGTAATAGTATAATTGCCAAACATTTTGTAAACATTTATCCTTATATTAAAGATAATAGTTAAAAAGGAGTTACTCCTGCTCATACCTCTCTCTAAGCTGACAAATGCCCTATGTGTGTTTACTTGTTGGTTCACATGGTCCATGTACCTACATACTCTTTAGCCCTTTACACACAGTATCCTTGATTCGTTGGTAATTATTTGTTTACTGAGATGGTTGAAAATTATGCTTTGAAATATAGCCTATTCCTCTCTGGCTGGTGGTATCCTTTGCAATATGACTTCAGCTGCTTTGGACCATAAGCAGTAACTGTAGCTCTTTTCTTCCTATGGGTACTGTGTTTTTGTCTTTGGAATCTCACCAATGTATTTACTCCATCATGTTCAATTTCACTGACTGTCGAGGAATCATGTTATGATCCCCAATTAGTAAAGCTGGCTATTGGGAAACAGGTTTGTGTCTCAGGTACTAATCATCTCATGTGGTCTTATTGACCCTACTTTTTATTGACTTTGGCTGATTTTCAACTTGGTTGCAATGGCTCTGCTAGATGAATCCATTCTGTTACCTTTTAAACTTTTAACTGAGTTTTCTAATCAAGGTTGTGATGGCAGCATGCCTTTTTCTACAGGGAAATCATTTGTAAATCCATCCCCCAAATACCAGTAACAATATGTGATTGAGAAACTCAAACTTGGTGCGTTATGGCACTCTTATCTATGAACTTGCTCCACTGTATGGAGCAATGTACAATGAATATTGTTCAAAGCCATGAAGCAGACTTTGCTCGTCCTTGTGGTCTCAGAGAATGGTGACTTTGCTAACCCTGAGAAGTAGGCTGAAGTAGTGATTTCCTGGTCTGATCAAGCACCTGTGAAAGCCAGGGAATGCTCACAAAATGCATATCCTCTAGCTTCAATCTGATAAATGAATCAGGCTTGCAGGGATCCTGCAGTCAGTTTCGAAGCAACTCTTTAGGCACCAACAATGTTGTTGGAGCTATTGTGGGAAGAAGCCTTGTTCTGGGGGAGTTTGGGTGCTGTGTGTGAGCGTGTACATGTGTTTGAGGTATCAGGAAGTATCATATCAGAGTAAGAAGGAGCTCTCTGAGCTTGGCTCTCACTTAATGAAGAGGATGCAGAAGTCTTGTGGGTTGAGGTATGTGAAGAAGTTCACAGTTACTCAGTGGAGAACTGTGAAAACAAAAGCCAGCGTCTTGATTTTTAGTTTAAGTTCATCTTCCCTGAACTAAGCTATCTTTGATAGTTTTATGAAATACTACCATATTTATAATATTTTCCCTAGGAAGGAAAAATATAGGTAAGTATATTCCTAGCCTAAACATCATAGCATAAAATAGAATTGAAAAAGCAATGAGTTCACTCAACATGGTAGGTTCAGCCCACAGAACCTGACAAACGTTAACGGATTAGCGAAAAAGTCACCTGAGCCCGAGGCTGATGGCAAACAAACTAGTGTGCTGAGATAAACGCTAGGGAATCAGCCCAGCACTGGGAATCAGATAAGCTTAGGAACAATTCTGGGATTCTAGGCCATCTCAGTCCTTAGTTTCTGGATCTACAAAATAAGTACAATTCCTTCCTCTCATGGCTGTCATTATGAATACTTGGCAATTGATCTCTCATTTTTTGAGTGCTTATTAAATGGCAGGTACTTGACAGATTATTAAAACTCACACAGATCCCATGAGTGTTCAGGGATGTCCACTATTGCCTGGGTTACGGAGGTTTTAAGAAGCTGAGCCTGGAGTTCTCCCAAGTATCCTTTACCACACTATCTTTCGAGGAAATGAAATGTCCCGATTTTCTCCTCACTCAGAAGCCGGTATCATCCAGGGGTTCAGCACATTGCTCAGGAGCCAGACAGAGATACTAAGTCCAAGGAACTGGATGTTCCTTCCCTTACAAAAAAGGTCAGCTGTGTGACCTTGAGTGCTTCCTAGCAGTCTCGGTTTCTTGATTCGCTTGTTTGTAAAAGGAAGATGATAATATACCCCTCAGGGTTCCGGTGAGGAAACCCAGCGAACTGTCAATGCTTGTACCACTTTTCACCCAAGACAAGAGCAGTGAATGTGGCTCTTGTCCTAGCTATGGTGTGGTACCTTGTGTTAAAAGGTGTTGCTTGGCTTGTTGTTAGTGGTTTCCCTGAATAGAAGGCACCATTGCCCTATTTACACCCTCCTGGTCTTCCTGTCAGGACCTGGCCTTTTCTAGCAGATAGTAGATCCTTTTGGGTTTCTTGGCCTTGAAAGCCTCTTAAGCTTGTGTGCTGAAGGGAAGGGTGGGCCAGTATCTGAACAGCATCTTACCACACACTTTGCATGTGCTTGGCAACTAGGCGGACAGGAGAAGTTGTTCTGACATTTCATAGGACGGAGCCTGGTTCCTGGGAGACACTGAGTGAAGCCGTGTGAAGGCGACACTGTGACATGGTGCCTGCAGCCTTGGGCTACCCACTGTGTATGTTCTGGGGTTTAGAGCATGAAAGTAGAAGCAGCTAGTGATACTGTGTGTGTATACAGAGGTGCGCTTGTGTAGTGAAGTGGTTCAAGCTTCCTTTTTGATATTAAATATAGGAAAGAATATTCATGGTGGTGCACATCTATGCTCCCAGAACTTTGGGAAGCTGAGGCAGGAGGATAGCAAGTTCAAGCCCAGGCTGGGCAACTCAGAAACTTAATGAAATACCATCTCAAAAAAAATTATAGACCTCTCTTATTTTTACTTCTAAAGGAGAAAACTTTTTCATTAAAAGCTTGAAATATCACTTACTAAAATTTACCTCAGAAATCAGAAGTCTGGCAGGTTTTCCACAGTCTCAGCTTTCCTCACAGAAGCAATGCACCCTGTCTACTTCTGGGCCTTTATAACACTTTATTTGTTGTCACAGAACAAAGTATTACAACACTCCCTGATCTCTCTCCTTTCTGCATACTGTTTTTCATCAAGTGCCAAGAGGAAGTAGAGCCACAGCCCAGGGGGATTGTTTCTGTCTTGAGCTGCGTCCTCCCTCCACTGACTGCTCTGTGCCTTCTTCCTCTGAGTTAATACATACATCGGTACCACATTAACATTGTGCTAAAACATATCATGGCAATTTACTAGCAAGCATCACTAAGTTCAGTGTCAAATTCAGTCCTTAGTTGCAGGACAGCGACTCTACCTACCTGTAAATACCCGGAGTAGAGAAGAAGAGTATAGGATGAGCTAAGCGAACAAAATTGATGAAAAGTAATCACTAGGTGATTACTTGAATTGCACAGAGAAACTTCACTCTTGAATCTTTCTTTAAAAATAATAACAATGTCTTACATTTGCATGACAGGAAAAGCCTTGCAGGTGCATTTCACATACATTATCTCCTTTGCCCCACACTATTCCTCTGAACCAGGTGAATTAGTTACCATTATCTGTATGCTTTATGAGCAAAATAGAAAGCAGCCTTAGCACATTTGAAATGTAATTTCCTTTGCAAAAACTCACCTCATCACCTCTATAGAAAGTACAATCCATTGTGAGAAATATGACTACCTACTTTTAGTCATATGTATGGATGGTTAGAGGTCTGTTTCTTTCTATGCAACAGATTACTCTAAAACTTAATGGTTTAAAATATCAGTTTATTCCTTTAAATCATTTCACTATCTTTGAGTCAGTGGCTTAATAAGACTCAATGGAGTAGTTGCTCTGTTTCCTGTGGAATCTCCAGAGACCACCTGGTAATACTCATCTGTGAGCTTCAGAGCTGACCTGCAGATTTCAGTGTGATTTACTTATAAATTTAGTGACTGGTAGGATAGAACACCTATACTTAGCCTTTGCAAGTTGGTCTCAGGATAGTTGGAAACTCAGGGCTTTTAAAGACATTGGTCCCAGAAAACCTGAGGTGAAGTTGTCATTTATTAAGGTCTAGGTGAGGGGCCAGCTTCTTATCTTCTTCCTGGTCCCAAAGTCATGACTTTAGGTTTTCATTGTGAAAGCACCTCTCTTCCAAGTGTCAAATTCTTTCCCCCTTACCTATTGGTATATAAATAAATTATTCTACAATCTGGCTAAACAGAGTAAGCATTCTGTTATATCAACATGTTATTGCTTGGGAATCAGTTACAGATGGTTCAGTTGTGTGATTGTTAAGGTAGATCTCCCGGTGGTCTTGGGATTATGAAAGGGCTTGTCAGGAGGGTCAGGATGGCTATGGTCATTTGATGCCACCATGGCATGTTTGGCTGGAAGCTGGGCCCAGCTGGAACTGTTGATGAAGTGTCTACATGTGACCTCTCTAGGAGAGCAGCTTTAGGGCAGTAGGATATCTTAATAGTGATCCAGGGATCCCAGAGGGTGTTTTAAGATATAAGAGTTGGAAATTGCCAATTTCTTAGGTCCTAGAACTGGAATCTGGACCAGAGTCACTCCTGCTCTCTTCTCTTGGCCAAACACTCAGAGAACCTACCCTGACTCAAGAGCATGGATGTAGACCTCATCTGTGCATGGTTTAGAAGTGGTTACTTTTCATCCTGAATTATTTGCTAGCACATGGCTGGCTGACTCAGTGGACTAACTCAGTGTTGCATGATCAAAGCTCTGATTCTGTTTCTCCTATTACTTGGCTGTGTTTGAGCTGAGGCAAATAAACTTGGGGTTTCAGTTTCCATAATAGATAATATTGGGATGGTGATAGCTGTTGGCACTCATGGCTTACAGAGATGTTATGCTTTTCAAAAAAGAAATCAGTATTCAAAAAGTTCACTCTAAAGTGCTTTAGGAAGTAGAATAATAAATTACCATAATTAACTGGATCACTACAAATTCATCACATTTTCATACTGAGACAGAAAATTGGGTCTCAGTAATTTATAGGATCAACAGAGCCAGGAAGGAACTTGGGTACACACAGTCCTTACACCTTAAATGCACAACACAAAACTTAGTGTTCTTTGTGTGCTTCCTGTGCTGGATGATGTGTGTTTTCTCACTGTGTCCTTGCAACACCCTTTGAGGTGGGTGCTGTTCTTAACATCTTATTCATGTTTTCTGAAGCATTTTTGTTCTGGAGTTTAAATTCTGCCATAGCCTGTGCATATTTATACATAATACATCTTAAAAGAGTCTAATGAAAACTTTAGTAGAGTCTGTAGGGGTTTTTAAAAAAATTCTATGAAAATTGTCCTTTTAAATTTTATACAAATATTCTTGCAAAATGAGATGAAATTAGATATATGAAGATATCAAAATGATATGACCAGGGGAAGATAAAACATAGGAGAGAAATTAGCAGAAGCTCATTTTACTTACAGAAGTCAAAGGCAGATGGGATGACTCTCAGACAAAGACAAGTTGTACAGCCACAGAGTTTCTGGCCTCCTCCAAAGTTCCCTTCTGTGCTTCAGGAAAGGGTGGAGCTCGAATGACCTAGAGTTTGTGTCACCTTTAATATTTTCCTATGATTCCAAGAAAGGGAGAGAGAACACTAAATTCAATAAATAAATCTACCTATTAAAGAAGTGATGATCAAGATTAGAGAATAGGATTAAACAATGATAAAGAGACAGGGATATGGAATTTTGACCTTGTTGATAAAAATTAGTTGAATGACCAGGAAGACTAGGGAAAGGACAGAAAACAGCAGAGAAGGAGGAAAATCAAGATAACATATATTGTTAAGTTTGGGCTTCAGGAAAGGAATTTTCAAAAAGTTTTATTGATTCCTTCAAGAAGTGTTTATTGAGCTTCCTAAGTATCAGGCCTCACTTCAGGTATTTAAGATGTAGGTGCTTTAAAAAGCTCTCTTTCTTCATGGAGCTTACATTCTAGGTTGGGAAATTCAAGGAATAAACAAGCTAAGTAAGTAAAATACATGGTATGTTGAATAATGACAAGTGCTTAGCAGAAAAATGAAGTGGGGGTGTTGTGGCTAGAGCACGCAGCATCAGGTGGACCAGCTCAGGAAGCCTTTACTGAGTAAGGAACTGAAGAAAGTAAGCAGATAAGCTATGATTATGTTACTTTCTGCTTCATGGGGGAAACCAAAACACTCAGAAGAACAGTGCAGGCAGGGGGAATAGCAACAACAAAGCTTCAAGATGAATGCATGCCTGATATATTCCAGGTAAGGATAGGAAACCAGTGTAGCTGCAATGGGATAAATGAAGAGGAGGGGAGTAAGAGTAGAGATGAGAAAAATGCTTTGGAAGATGTTAAGTAGAGAGTACCATATGTCATACTTGAATATGATAATTTTATTACTGTTTCAACATAGACTAAGAAAGGACAGAAAAGGGAAGAGCAGCAAGGAAGCTATTGCATCAACCTGGGTAAGAGATGAAGGTGGTTCATACAGGAACAGAAGCAAGAGAGGCAAGGAGAAGTGATGAGATTGTGGTTATGTTTTGAAGGTGGAATCAATAAGATTTGCTGGATGGTTAGTATGTAGGGACAACAAAAGAGGAGTCAAGGAATGATGACAAAATGCAGGCCTGGCTGAGCCAACTGCACTGCACACCAGTCTCCTAGGTCCTGAGAGAGCAGTTGGCCCTTGGTAGACTAGGCTGAGACCAAAGCTAGCATTGCGCTAAAGGGCATGCCATGCTGGAGAATGCCCAGTCCTCCTCAATGTTGGGATCCTCCTCTGACAACCACAGACCAATCCCCAATAGCCACCACAGACCCCTCCCACTGCTTGTGCTATATAATGCCCTACACTTGAGGTACCAGAAACCTCCCCAGAGTCTGGTGTGCATGTGTGACTCTGTGCCTTGCCCCTCATGGGTAGCCCTATGAAGACAACAAAGGAAATGTTAGGGGAGTTTGAACTGAACTAAGAGTTAGCAGTTGCTGAGATGGGAAGGACTTTAGGAGGAACAGTTTTGATGGTGGTGTGGGGTTAGTAGGTATAGGTTAGATCTGTCAGCTATTGGGTAGGTGACTGTTAGGTATCCCGTCCATACTTGAATTATGTGTCATGGATACCTGACATGGAATTTATAGGAGAGAGTCAGGCTGTAAGTATAAATTTATTAGGACCATGGCATGGGATAAGCTTGCCAGTGGAGTATGAAGAGATAGAAAATATATCATGTCCAGGGACAGCCTGGGACAGGAAATGCAGAGAAACATTAAGGGAAACAAAGAGATCAGAGAGAAAAAAATAAGCAGAGAATCTTGGAGAACAAGCTTTTTTTTTTTTTTTTTAAAGATGTTTTAAAGGATGAGAGAGCTTCTGATTTTTGGCACCTTGGTAAGAGCAGCACCTACAGAAAAGTGCAAGTGAAGTGAGACTGGAGTGAGGTCAAGAAAGAATAGAGAAGAAAAAGTGGAGACAGAAGGTATGGATGCCTCTTTGAAGGATTTTACTCTAAGAGGAATCAGAGAAAGAAGAACTAGAAAGTAATTATAGTAAAGGAAAATTTAAAAATATATGAGAAAATGAAACACTTGAATGTTGACTAGCCTCATCAAACAGAAAGAAAAATGATGGAGATGAGAGAAGAGAAATTTTCTGGAGCAATGTCCATCAGGAGGTGAGTATGATAAGACCAGTGACAGGTGAGGAATTGCCTTGATGCAGCACATGGCTAGGACAGAAGGCTGAGCACATAGGCATAGATCAAGGTAGGAGGGCTGACATGATGTTGGGGGCCGAGTGAAGTTTGAGCAGTGTCACTTTCTTGGTGAACGAGAAAACAAAGCTATGGTCCCAGGATGTGGACAGCAGCAGTGTTTGGAAGTTTGGTGAGGGAAGAGTAGATACGAAAGAACTTTTCAAGGGAATGAGTGAGCTCATGGGCTAGGAAAATATAGCCTGAAGAATGGAGAACAAGAACACATCATATAAAGTTTACTAAACTTACCTGTACCTGGTCTTTCTAAAACTGGTATTTTCAGAGTAAGTTACTTAAGGGTAATTGTACTTTAACCAGTGTTCTCAGAGCAAGGTGATCCTTGCACCACAAAGTGAAAAGTGAGGAGAAAAAGTCTGTAAGTAAGTAAAGGTCATAACATGCAGCTGACAGAACATAATGTTTTTTGGAACCCCACTAATATTTCCTGGGATTTTTTTCTCTATCTTCTTCATTCCTTACTTCCATGGCCCCTTTCCTTGTCTGTGCCGGATTGGTCATGGGTGGGTTTCAGGAACTGATCTACTTTCTATACCAGCATTTGTTTTAGTCAGCTTGTTCTATAATACTCTCTAGTAATGAACCCAGTTCTTCATGACTTATAGCAATCAGGATTTATTCTCTCCCTTCTTCCACGTTGGCCGGAGGTGAGTCACTGCTTTGTCCCCAATTTCTTCCTTCTGAAATTGAGGCTGAAGGAATACAGTTCATATTTAAATGATTCTATTTTCTGGGCAGAAAGAGCAACAGTGAGACACATCATGGTTCTCAAAGTTTGTGTGTGGAAGTGATAATTATTGCTTTTGATCATATTTCATTGGCTGAATCAAGTCACATGGTTAATTTGAAGTCTATGGGATGAGAAAGTATAAGGCTCTTTTGAGAAGGAAAACAAATAATTTGGAACAATCACATAATTAACCACAACCTTTTCCAGGTGTAGCAGGAAAATCCATTCTCAAGAACACAATGGGGCAAATTACCTCTTCCCAGGCATGATTGACATTTAGCCCTCAGGGGTAACCTCAGGGTGATTAGACACTTGGTCTGAATTTCTGGGTATAATTTTATGTCTGGCTCTGTGGGTTACTTAGCTTTAGAATTTAGAAAATACCTTACCATCAGGAGGCAGGTCATGTATTTCATCATATACATTATAGATATGGTATTGTAATAGTAAAAGCAACTATATTAAATTTTACATAGTACATCATATAAACTAGAAGAGCAAGCTCCACCCAGGCCAGTCTTTTGAGACCCTTAAGTTCTACAGACCAATTTTATAATATTAAATGATAAATAATAGCAGAAAGAGCTCTTCTGGCAACTTAGTAAAATAAAAACCCATACATGGTTGAGAATTCCCCATTCATTTCTTGTCTAGCAGGAAGACTTTTACAGCTTGACAAAGAGGGCTTTATTTTTTCAAGATGCTGGCCAGCCCCAGTCTTGAGCCTGTAATAGACAACTTCCTGTGTCTAGGATGGCACCCCGCAGGAAAGAGTGGGTTGGCTGGCCATGGCCTCACCGTGGTTTCACACAGATGAGAAACAAGACCTGCAGTGAGATTGCATGACTGACATGGATACCTGGTATAATGGTTTAAGTTTCCATGTTTCCTCTGCTAATATGAAAGGGGTCACTTCTGCTGCTGTTTATCCTTTAGTTGCATTTTGTGAGTCTTTTCCTCTTTGTTTATGAGTATGTGATTCTGACAGCTGACAAAGGACATTCCAAGAAGTTAGCTAGCGCCTAAATTGTGTGCTGCTGTGGGAATTTCTCCTCATGGATCCGTCCAATGACCCTGCTCTGGAGAAATTGCTCAGGTGATGCGTTCCCAGCGGTCGCTCGGCTCCTGTCAACTCACCACTGGTGTCCTCATTAGGGTGTTTTTCTTTCTCCAAGAATTTGTTTTCGGTCCACCTCAGTCTCCCACCACAGTGAATTTAGTGTCCTTGAAGGGGACTAGGGAGCTGTCCCCTGAGACTACCTCTGGTTTATTTTTAGTGCAGGCAGTTGGGAAAAATTACTTTCTCTCACTGACTGTACCAGGACTGTTTTAATTCAGACGTAGAATTCTGCACTTCTCTTGAAGGAATGAGAATGAGCAGATAATCCACATGTTCACCTTAAAGATGGAGTCACCTTATTACAACAGCCACAAACAATTTGCTAGTGGTTACCCTGACACCCCTTGGTAACAGCATTTTTCTTTGGTCTGTTGGTTTCAGGTCTTAAGATGTTTAACTGTGTAAAATTGCAAGTTAGTCTGACTAAATCGGTCAGATTGTTGGTAAAAGCCCCATTCCCTAAATCCCAATTGATCCCCTGAGCCATCTGTACTCCCTAAAATGTTATCATTGCTATCAAGCTACATGTTCAAAAATTATTTCCCTTGGGAACACACACCTATCCCAGACAAAGAGGTTATTTTTTCTTTTTTAACTCACTCAGTGCCCTTTGTACCAGTTATCTCTTTACCTTAGGTCTCATTCAACATTATATTGAAATGCTACAGTCTTCCTAGATTTCTGTCTACTATTAGGCTGAACCTCAGAAAACTGTCAAAGTTCCCGTTTTTGACCCACACAAGCAGTCTTTCCATATAGTTCAAGCTAATTCAACTGAATGAGGAAGTTAAATTGTCAAAATTCTCATGCAGAAAAATGCAAATTATTGACCAAGTCAACTACTACTTGATAAGATGGAATAGAGTTCAGTGTGTATCCAAGCTTTAACACAGTTCTTTGTAACATGGAGGATAATTAGCATATTAAATGAGAATTGAATATTTTGGAATGTTGGAAGGGAATTTAAACTTTGGATAGGAAAAAAACGTGGAACCAAGAGGCATACTTGTATGTTAATGTGCCAAGATTCTCTGTGTGCGATGGCCGTGACTGCTACTTGGCATGTGTAACTTGTTTAGATCTTTGCAAAACTAGCTCCTTGCTTTCTCTCGCTCTTTCTCTCTCTGCCTCCCCTTTCATGTTCAGACTTCTGAAAAGAGGAGGATACACTCACTTTTTCCACATTCCCTCTCTTACTCATGGTGTCCCACACTGTAATCTGGTTTCTGTCCCCAACACTCCACTAAAACTGTCTTTGCCAAGGTCACTAATGACCCTTGATTGACAAATACAAAGGAAGCATTTCTGTCTTTATCTTACTTAATTTCCCATTTGTTTTTGACAGGATGGGCCAAAATCTCTTTCTAAATATTCCATCTCTTTCCCTGATGGCCATGGTTTATAGATGTGTTCCCACCACCAGATGTTTAGCTTCATTAGGACATGAGACATGCATCTTATTCAGTCTCTATTAGGGCCCATCTTAGCACAGGGACAGCAAGGTCTTTCTCTGAGTTTGTTGAATGAATCAAAGAATGAGTTCATGAATTTATGGCATTGTATTAATTATTAGTTACTGCAAACTTTTAGTTTCCCTTTGTTTTAATTTCTACTTCAGGGACTTCTCTACCTGATTCTCTTCCACATACATTTTTAATAATGTATAGCTGGTAGGATGCCACGTTCTGCTTATTTCCGTCTCAGAAATCCTACTACACAGTTGGGGCCAAGGCAGATAAGCTGACAGTGGGTGCCTTTTCACCTGGCTTCCTCTAGTTCTGAACAGTTAGAAATATACTGGACCATCACTTTTTTTTTTTTTTTTTTTTTTTTTAGAAACTCCTAACTCATATTAAAAAAAAAAAAAAAAAGATCTATGTTCTTTTTTTCCCTCCCTGGTATGTATCACTTAGAGATCCAATAATGTGTATCCAGCAAATGATCACTTGTTGCTGCTTAAACATATGACCTGACTAAAAGAAAGAAAAAATCAGAAGACTTAAGGGGGACAAAAGAAACACAGCAACAGAAAAATATGACACATGCATACACTTTATGCAAGTTTAATTTCTGTTGTTTTGGTTGGAAAACAGCTGCAGGTGTCCTCTAATTATAACCCCATTTTCACAAATATCAACTGTCATATTTAATCTGTTATGTTCACCATATAGCCTACTGTTACAGCACATTTCTTTCATTACAAATTTAGTAGCAGAGTTTCAAATGCTCAAGCTAACATTCAGGCTAGTCAATTAATGCATTATTTACAAGTTAAATGTTATTAAAAACAGGTTCTTAATTTGCTAATGATTTAGTAGACCCAAGGCAATATTCCAATTTTTTTTTTTATTGAAAATGGAAGAACATTTAGAACAATTGGGGTAGGAGGAATGTTAGGGATATTTTGGCCTCCTTCATTAGTTTCTGAATTTCCTGTTTTCTTCTTTATTATGTGTTGTTTTTGATGCCTATCTTAACCAGTTATGTCATGGTTGAGAAGAAAACACTTTGCAAAATAAAAGCAGCATAAATACTACTGTGAATGGTGTCTTTAAAAATCACCAGGCAGTTTGGGAACAACCCAGTGTACGTTTTCTCGTCACAATCCAGTGTATTTTGATTTACACCATCATTCCAGCAGCACAGTGGGTTGAGAAGGTTAGAAGTCAAAGAAATTAAATGTTATTAGCATTCCACTGTCATCAGACTGTACACAGTGAATATATGTCTTTTCAAATACACTGAAAAAATATAGAATTTCTGAAGTTCCAGGGACTCAGAATCACCATAATAGCCTGGATTGTGTTCTTTGTTTTAGTTACTTTTTTGTGTGATGCAGGTTGTGTTCTAAGTCCCTATCTTTCATGTTTTATAATTCCACACACAGGGCTTACTTATGGAAGATAATATGGGGCAGAGAAACTTCTTTGTGGGTGTTTTCTTGGCCAGGAGTCCTTTCTTTTCCTCTCTGCTTTCCTTCTGCCCTCTTACAGCTTTCTAAAATATTAGTCCTGACCTTTTCATTGAGGTTGTATTAAAATTAAGTCTAGCCAGCAACAACCATCCCCCTTGTCTAATTTGATTTATTTGATTATGTCAATTAAAGGTGTACAACAGTTTGGTCTCATAAGCACATTCAGAGTGAAGGAATTACTACTGTTGAGCAAATGAGCATATTCATCATCTTTGTACAAAAATTCTTAAAATCTTCTTTCAGCAAGGTAGGCATGGTATTACCTGAGCTAAATCCCTAGCCTTTTTTCTCTAAGCAAACTTCCAACATGCAGCACAGTACTGTTAGTTACAGTCCTGAAGCTATGCATTCCATTCTCTGCATTCTTATTGTTCTTGCCTTTAACATAAAATCATTCACTCATGTATGTGGCTGCATTTTTCTACCTGATAAGACACGGTGTCAGAGAGACCTGCTATGGCTTGGTAGTGTGACCTGAAGCAAGTTATTTCCTTTCCCTGAGTCTCACTTTTCTCTTGTCTAAAATGTAGACAAAAACCTTTGAACTGTAAGGATCAGTGAGATTATATATATGAAGAACATAGTTAAATGGTAGCACTGAAAAATAATAAGGGCATTCCTGCCGTAATGAAATAAGATTCTCATTTCCTCCTCCTTCTTGCTCTCTCTTTCGTTTTCTCTCTCCCCTTCCCTCTTGCATACAGACATGGCCCAGCACTGTTCTCAGCTCATGTTTGGCCCTCAAAATGTAATTCCCTTTGGCATAGTACATAGGTCATAAGCGTTTCTTGATTTCATTCTCATTTAGAGATTTAGAGTAAAGTTTTCTCAGGGGCAAGGGCTCTATGTTTTCACACTGTTTGGTCCACTTGGATAAATGTTGCAGTATCCGTATTTGGGAAGGTCCTATTGGAGGATATCTGAGCAGAAGTGGGCCCTCCCGGCTGCACTGGTGACTTAGGTAAGCTGCTCCTTTGTTGGTTCCTCCTCACCCTTTATCTCCTTCTGCCCATTCTCTCCATTCCTGGGATCCCAAGCCTGTTTCCCAGGCTCTACTTGAACTCAAACTGAGCAGGGCAACAATTCAAGTAATAAAAAAGTCAAGGGTCTAAACAGTGTGTAGAGCAACAGAATGCTGAGAGTTGTGAAGAGAGCCGAGAGCATGTCTACAGAATGAAGTTGGGAGTGGAACTCCTTCCCTCATTAAAACATGTCCTCTGGGCACCTGGCAAGTACCACACATTCTTCAGTGTTGGGGACACTTTAGTGACCAATCACACCCCATACCACATACTTTGTAGGGAAGGACCATGCCATAGACAAGCAAATCAACATGCAATCCCATATCAGGGAGTGATAAGAGCTTGAAAGGCAAAAATGATGGGTGAGCATTAGATTTTGTGCAGGAAGCAGTGCTATTTTAGTTAGTGTGAACTAATTAGAATGAGTGAAAGTTAGTACGGAAAGGTGAGATTTGAAGAATCCTGGCTAGAGTGGTAATGCCTCACCACTGGCCCACTGTATACACACACACACACACACACACACACACACATACACACACACACACAGAATGTGTGTAGCCTAGGAATGGACTACTAAGATAGGATCAAAATCCTGCTGGTTAGAAAAGTGGGAAGAGAGATTTCTTAGGGTGCAATCTTTCAGGTGGGATTGTGGGCTGCTCCAAAACAGCCCTTAGGATGTGCTTTGGCTGCACTCTGTGTAAGAGTTCCCTGTAGGAAAACCTGAGGGTGAGATGCAGTCTTCTGTCTCTCATCTTCTTACTTTTCCCTGTCTATTCTGTTCAGAGTGTCTTCTTCTTCAATTTCTCAAATACAAAGAATATCATATTTATATGAGTCTTAGGGTGCTGCATACACAGCATCTTTTATCCCATTTAATTCCCATACAACTTGGACCACTA
The DNA here is from genome assembly GCA_004025085.1 of Thryonomys swinderianus. Classification (NCBI taxonomy): domain Eukaryota; kingdom Metazoa; phylum Chordata; class Mammalia; order Rodentia; family Thryonomyidae; genus Thryonomys; species Thryonomys swinderianus. Next base: position 13,424 of record PVIC010000858.1, on the reverse strand, counting down.
AATACTTTTATCTGTATTTGATAAGTAAGGCAACTGTAGTATTAGTAGAGCTGCAATTCAAACTCAGCTTTTTGGCTCCAAGTCCTGTGTTTGTTTAGATGATGAGTCCGCAGGCCCCTTCATCCACCTTGGCTCCTTTCCTCACCATCCTGCTGAGGGCAGTTGAGATTCATGGGCTGTTGGTTCCACAGGATGCTACATTCCTATTTTTTGATTTGAACAGGGTCAGATCTGAGGAAATTCAGAAGTCTAGACTTGGACGGTCTGAGGACAACTTCGTTAAGAGATCTTGACTTCAGTACACTTAGCTCAAGTGCTGTACAATTGGGTGTGTTGCAGTCACGTGGCCACATTAAGATATCAAGTATTTTCTGAAAGGTAATATTTATTTTTATTTTTGTTTTTTTGAGATAGGGTCTCACTTTGTAGTTCAGACTGGCCTTGAGCTCAGGCCAACCCTGAACTCAGCAATCCTCCAGCCTCTGCCTCCTGAGTGCTGGAATGACAGTCATGTGCTGCCACTCCCAGCACTGTGGTATGTGGTACTGATTGCTGGTGGGCGTGAGTTACCACGCCCAGTATTGTTGTATGTGGTTACCAGATAGCAAATTTAGGACCTTGCCCTTGCCATGTAGGCACCTGAACTACTGAGCTAAATCTCCAGCCCCGGTAATATATATATACATATATATATATATATATATATATATATATATACATATATATATATGTATATATATATATATATATATATATATTTAAGTGCATGTTCAGGTAGCTAATCCTGAATGTTCTTCTTTTTGAGAGAACTCAAGATGAAATTTAACATAATTGCCCCTGATCCATGCCACTTCTGGTGGTATTTTCCCTTCCAGGGAAGCCAACTGGTTTCTGGGTCTATAGCACAAGAACCCTCAGTGATGGTTCTTCAAACTCTGGGGAGGCCGCAGACCACTTCTTCTGGAGAAAACTTTGCTGGACAGTTTATGCTGGCAGGCTGAGTGTCTTTTTTGGGTTGCAGTTGGAAACTCTGGCTTTTTAAAAATTTAAAAGCCAGTGTTCTCTGTCAGTATTCCAAAGAATATATAGGATGCTGCTGCACTTTTAAGGATATTGCTCTTAAATTTTGGAAATATAAGATGATGAATGTCCGCACAAGGCCATTTCTCCTGGTATATGTGTTGATAAGTCTGAACATTTTAAAAGGTTCTTTTTGGGAAACAAAGCACTCCAACTAATATTTTTTAATGCTTACAACAATGATGTGTGAGGTAAATACTTTTCCAATTCCCATTTTATGCTTCAGTAGCACTTTCTATTTCTCCTTTAAAACACTTTGTGCACTTGTAATTATTTAATAAATTAGTTGTAATTATTTGGTTAATATGCAACAGTTAAAAAGGCAAGTTTAAAAGCCAAATAGACCTGGTTATGATTCCTGGCTCTAAAAGCCATGTGTTCTGTGACCCTGAGGAGCTGTCTCAATGTCTCTGCTCCAGTTTCTTCATCTGTAAAATCAGAACAATAATACTATCATCCTCCAGTGGTTGTTTCAAATTTTAAAAATGACTGCAAAGACAGGGATCTATGCAGTGGCTACCATGAGATAGGCAATCCACAATTGTTAGGTGTTGTTGTTGCTATTATTTTAACACAAGAAGAAGGCTACAAGTTACATTTTTTCCTAGTTGTCCTGCATAGTAATTAGTGGTGTTCCTCTTTACTCTCAGTAGTAAACTTTGCAAAATGTGTGGAACTGGAGCAGAGATTAGTGGTTGTCCACGTTGGGGAAAGGCTGGAAGTGAAGACCACAGAAGAGGGTATGATTATTAAAAAAAAAAAAAAAAACAACTTGCAAAATCCTTGTGGAAAAGGAATTGTTTATATCTTGATTATAGTGGTGAACGTACGAACCTATACATGTGAAAAATTGCATAAAATAACACCTGCCTAAATGAGTTAAGCTGAGAGACTCTGAATAGATTTATTATGTATTAATATCTGTATCTCAATTGTGATACAGTACTATTGTCTTACTTGCTGTTTCTATTTGGGGAAACAGGGCAGACAGTATATGAGATTTCTTTTATTATTTCTTATAACACCTTGTGCATCTATGAGGATCTCAGAATAAATAGTTTAATAAAAAAGGTGTTCTACTTTGGAAGATAAATAGCATAGTCACCCCAGTAACAATGCCCATTGTCCCACCAGGGCCTCAGCACCCTCTATAAAGGAAGTGCCTTTGCCTCCTTTGCTTGGAAATGTTTTTCTTCACAGTGTTTACCTCCATTCCAGGCTTGAATGGGCCTGGAATGATTGCTGGAATGACCTAGCAATGAATGAGCTGTTGGTGAAACTGACACTTTAGAGGGGCAGATGAATCGTACATCATAGATTTTTATCAATTACTTAATTTCTGAAAAGTGATCAGTACAGTGGAGAGAAGACATAGAGCAGTTGGAATAGAGTAGAGAGCCCGGAGGGTCAGGGCTATCGCTTCCATCTGATTCCAAAGACCAAAGGAGAAGAAGAGCAGGGGTGTAGTTACATTTGATAATCCCAGGCAGGCTTGAGACCCTCGAGGAGCTGACATTCCAGCTCAAGTGACTGGGCAGGAAGGGTTCTTTCACAAACACGTCAGGCCAGACTCTCTCTTCTAGTCAGGTCTCCAGTTGACTGGATAATGGCCATACCTTGGGGACAGCCACCTCCGTACTTCAGCCCCCAGACTTCAGTTTTCATCTCTTCTAAGCACACTGCAGACATGCCTAAGAGTGGCACTGGGCACCTTGTGACCCATCCAGGTTGACCTACAGATTAACCATCTCAGCAGGGTGAAGGGGAACAGACATGGAGGTGGTCAAGTATTCATGGGGTAGTACTGTAGCCTGATGGAGAAGGGGATATTTGAAAAAAAGATTTGAAAGAGGGGATAAATAGAGCCATTTTATTGGCTTATTGCCCATTTTCTTCCACCAGAACATAAGGTTAATGAAGGCAGAGACTTGCTTTATATCTGCTATACCGCTAGTGCTTGGAACATACAGATTTTTAAACATATTTTCTGGGTCAGTAATGGCGAACCTTTTAGAGACCGAGTGCCCAAACTGTAACCCAAAACTCACTTATTCGTGGCATAGTGCCAACACTGCAATTAAACCTGAATAGTGAAGTTTTAGTTTGAAAAGACAACTGTTATCCTCTGCTTTGCTGCTGGGCCTGCTTGGCTTACGTGTTGACAGAGGGGGCTCTGAGTGCCTGCCGTGGCACACGTGCCATAGGCTCGCCACTCCTCCTCTACATGAGAGTAGCTGATGAGAACTGGGGACTGTTGCTTATTTCTGTTACACTCCTTGTCCATAGTGTAGGGCCTTGTATAACTAAAGTGTTGTCATGCTCATCTTTCATGAATTTCTCTGATTGTTTATAATCAGCCAATAGTATGTCTCACTGAGGACATGGGCTGACTTGTTCTGCTGGATGCCATGGCCATAGTCCTCCTGCACTTAGAAGAGCACCTGGAACACGCACAATATACACTTAGCTAATAATTGCTATTGACCAGATAAGCTCAGGTTAGGGGACTGAGGTTCAGAAATAGCGACTTTTAAAAATGGTCTCCTGGCCAGAAAGCAACAGAGCTGGAATCTTAACTTGGGTTTTCTACTTCTCAGGTCATAGTGTTTGATCTCTACAGTTTTACAGTTGTCCTGGACTGTCTCACCTGGCTGCGGAGCCTCTGTCCTCCTGCCCTGCTCCGTCTCTGTTGGAGCATTTACTTTGCCACGCTGCGGTGCCAGGTCTCCTCAGTTACATCGCCAATGCACTCCACTCTCAGGGTGCAGCATCTCCTCCAGATACCACAGCATCGGGGGCCGCTCTGTCACAGCGACACGAGCACAAGGGTAATGCGACCTTTTGGCCACCACCGGCTTTGTCAGCAGTGCCGTTCAGTTTGAAAGACTCCACCGGGAAGTTGCAGACTTTTAAAACTAATTTGGTGTTTATTCAACTTTGCAATCACTTCTATGTACTATCTGTGTTTCACACACCGTGAAACGGCGCTACACTGTGCAATTGAATTAGTTGTACAGTGACTCAGAGGCATTAAACAATGACTTTGATATTTTAAGTACTGACTAGGAGGGATTTTTAATTCCTTCCTCATAATGAAAGCAACAAAAAAAACCCAGTTACACAACCCTGGAACACTTATTCTCTTTTCTATTCTGGGTGGACCCCACTGAGACAGAAAAAAACCTCGGAGCATTTAGTTTGCTTAATGGCAGAAGAAAAATTAAACAAGCATAGACGTGCAACCTTAATGACACCCAGCAACACTAGAATAACAGTTCCCAGCTTCTAAAACCTGTTATTTAATATAATGGATAAATCTTGTGGGAGCTTTTCAGGTGCTGCTGAGTCTGAAAAAAACAGCTACTTTGTGAGGAGGGGCGGGGGGCAGCTCCTGGCTGGTGCTGGTGGTTTCCGAAAGTCTCAGTGGAAGGCGAGGCAGGCAAGGGGCGTCCCTGAGGTCCGGCCCTCCTGAAGACAACATTCTGGCTGGGCTGGGTCCCTGTGCTGCCAGCCCTACCAGGGATGAAATGGGGTTCTTCACAGAGAGCCTTTTTGGAGCTGTAATGACAGAAAGGAGAAAGAGAGGGAAAAAGCCCAAGCAAAACCCACAGCAAGTGAATTAGTGTCATGGAACTATGAGCATTAGCTGGTAATATTTCAGGGCAAAGCACCTAAGTGATGATTCAGATCTGACGATAAATACCCAAAGAGCTGTTGAAAGCTTGTTTGATTTTCACAAAGAGGTTTAAACAAACATTCGTTTGTTCATTAGTCTTAAGCAGCACTTTTATGGCAGGGGAAGCATTAAACCTAACATATGTCTGTGACCGAGATATTTGGTGGTTTTAAAGATGAGGACACAAAGCCGTGCATATCGTTTATGCCAAGCAGCCTTGAACTACCTGTAATGAAGTGAGATACAGTTATTATGGATTAATGCTGTGAATCTTCATCCCGAGTGAGGAAACAAACAGGCGAGAAGGAAGCCCATGTCTTCGGAGATAAAGACTTAGAGGGCCTCTGTTCTCCGATTGCTATTGAGTTTGCATAAACTCATTTTGTTGTTGTTGTTGTTGTTGTTGTTGCATACTTTTAAAAAATGCAAGCAGTTTAAATCTGCTCCTTGAGGTAATTTATGCTACCCTGGCATTCTACCGCCGTAAATTCCTCACTTATGGCAATCTCTACTTGGGTGGCAGGTCGGTCTAGGTTACCGGGCAAATGGCCACTTCAAAATTTTTAGGGTAATTGCCTCTATAACTCGTTCAGCACAGGCCCCGTCAGGAAGTCTCTAATTGTCATTGACGCCTCTGCCTCCCTTTTCCCTCCCGTCTGTCCGCGTTACTCTGGCGGTGATGGCGGATCGGTGCTGCGCACTGGTTCACCTTTCATCTCTTGCAACACCTGGATTTTGTCACTGTGAAAGCCTCTGATGGAGGCCCGGGTGGCTGGGGGAGCCCGCCTCCTCTCTGGTTGGGTCTCCATCTTTGGTTGAGAAAAGACAGATCATGGGGATGGACTTGGGATGAGATGAAGAACGAAATTACCATCAGCCCAGTTCTCCTGGTTTGATTTGATTTTAATTTTCTTTTTAATAAATGTCGGCTCTGTTGTTGATTTCTACTAGAATAGTGTGAGCGATTTCAGCAGCACACTTCTGTCTTTTCTCATCTGTCTTGTGTGGGGATGATGCCCTGGTGAGAAAGATGTCATTGGGAATATACGTTAGACTCATGGCCAGGAGCTCCGATTGATTAGTCTCTTATGGGGATTTTTCATCAAAGCATATCATAAAATATGTTAAATACTCAGCTCCTAAATCCAATTCATTAATTATCATGCTTAAAATATACTTCTAGTAGATCACATTTGACATGATATGTCACTGATAGCAGAGGTAAATGATAACACTTAAAATCAATAAATGTTTTAAATTTATTTTGCTTATTATGATTGTCATAATATTTTGACATGGAGGGCTGACATGTCAACAACGGTGTTATCAAGAGGTAAAGCAGTGGCATTAAATTGTCTCCCCGTCTGCACTAGTATTGCTGGCTAAAGTGAGCCCTGGGGGGAAGTAGAGCTAAAGTCTCCAGGGAAGCGTCTGCTTATGGAGTCAGTACAGGTCATCAGTGAATACAGCAGCTTGGACTTGAAACAAAAGCGGAGGGAACGAAGTCCTCACACAAAGCAGTTACCTTTTTTCCTAGAGGATTAAAAAAAAAAAATCACAAGGACCAAAATGTGTGGAGTGTCTTCTGTGTGCCAGGCCCGAGCACAGTGTTTTGTATATTTTATCTAACTTCCTCCTATGAGGCAAAAGAACTTATTTCTGAGTGATAGGTGAGAAAACTGACACTCCCATAGCATCAGCAGCATGCACAAGGTCATAAAGCTGGTGTGTGGTGAAGCTCAGCCTTGAATGGGGATCTATAGAGAACCGAGCCATCTCTGGAGTGTGCTTAGGAAATAAAAGTGATCTTGGCTTTTGCATCTTTCAAACTTCTCTCTCGAATCCTTCTTTATTCCCAGGCCTTCACCTTTTCTTATTGCTTGGCAATGATATAGTATAACGTGAATGTAAACAGAGGGTTGGATTTTACAAAATACTTTCATATAGCTGGATGGGCTTGGCTCGAAGGCAACCAATACTCTTTGTCTCCAGCATTAGAAATTAAGTCAGAGTCAAAGGAAACTTCAAGGAAGGAGTACTTGAGAGCTTTGCTTCCCTGCTATGTATTTCTGACACGGGTAAAATCAGGTATTTTTCAAAGGCTAAATGCAGGTTTGACACTGCCTGAATTAAGCACCAAAGCAATGAGATGTGTCTTGGAGTCCTTTCTTGGAGAATTTTCTATGCCTGGCTAGTTAAGTCTAGTAAAGACTTCCTAGTGTGGGGCTGAGCTTTCTGCACCCCAGTCCCTTTCTTGTGCAGAGTGGGTGTCCACCAGTGTTTTAATCACTTTTTACATCACTAAAACAAAAATACGTGACCCCCATAACCAAAGGAGGAGAGGTTGATTTTGGCTCCCATTTCACCCCGTAGTTGGCGGGCTGTGAAGCAGTCGGGACTGTACAGGGTGCGGCGGAAGAATAGCTGCTCTCTGCGGCAGCCAGAAAGCAGATTGGGATCCAGGGAGGAGCTGGGAAGGGAGATGAACCCTACAGTGTGCCCCTCTTCCAGCCAGACTGCACCTCCTAAGGACGAGCCAGTGATACTCCCTCCAAAATCCAGTCGCTTCCCAACCCCTCTGCCTCTGAGCACATGAGGCTTTGGGGGACATTCAGATATAAGCCATAAGAACCAGTATTCTCTGAACACATTGCTCATCCATAACTAAAGATCAGCAGCTTATTCTTATCTTAACCCTTCATTTTTTTGACTACTGAGTTGTTTACAAAGTGTGTTTTTATATTCACTCCGGGGTCTACTCAAATCCTTTGTAACTATCCTTGGGAATGAATGGTTAGTTATTCATTCGAATAATATTTATTTATTGCCCTTTCACTTTTGAGATAGGATTGCTTAGTTATTAAACTGCCTGGGCTGAGCTTGGACTTGTAATCTTGGGTCAGCCTCTTCTTGTTACTGGGATCACAGCTTTGTGCCTTCACACCTTGCTCTATTTGGTGCTGTTTTTATGGACCAGACTCTGTGTTAGGCACTGGGGGTTGAGCACCTATGAACAAGATAGGCTTGTGGGGAGACAGATGGCAGTCAAGTCAGTATAAATTTTCTCCTTCTCCTTGTGATAAGTTGGGTGAGGGAAGTGTCATGGAGGTCTGTGACAGAAGAACTTGACCTAGGTTAGGAGACCCAGGCTTTCTTGGAGAAATTATAGTTGAGCTGAACTGTTGAGGTTAAGTGCAGCAGCGGCAAGTAGACATGACAGGGAGAGAGAACACATTGGAGAAAAGGTGGGATCAGAAGGAGCTTGGGGTGTTCTAGACAGAAATCAGATTAGCCTCTCTGGAATGCAGGTCGGAAGACAGTAAAGCAAGATAAGCTTTTTTTTTTTTTTCCCCTCCCTAAGCCAGCTATAACACTTGAGGGACAATAAAGGGAATTTATTGGTTCAATAAACAGAAAAATCCAGAAGTAGTATGGCTCTCATCAGAACCTCTTTCTCCCTCTCTGGTTGTCTGGGCTTTCTTGGCCCCAGTTATTGACTTGTGTCCTGTATGTTCACAAAGTCGCTGCAGCACTCCGGCCCTCATACCTGCCCTCTACACTATCCAGAAAAGAAAGACACTTGGCAAAGTGCTCCTAACAGTAGGCTTCATACTCACTCTGCTTGGAAGAGTGGAGATCACATCCCTTACCCTGAACCATGCACTGTGTTGGGAGCACAGAGATTACAAAACAGAAATCAGTGCTGTGAGAAGTACATAATGGGTGATGGGAAGTCACAGTGTCCACTGCAAAGCTGACCATAGGCTTGTGCAACAGAATTTGAGATCTGCTAAAACCACAAGGCGGAATGAAAGGATAGTCAACAGGTCAGCAAAATCATTAGATTGGCTATTCGAAAACATCATTAAGAACCCTACTCAATGTCCCCAGTGTTTCTAAGAGACACCCATAGTCAGGTAAATAAACAAATTTTAGGTTGGGAACAGAAATACTAGAATGCATGATCGATATTGTGAAATAGTAAATCTTCAAAGGGAAATGGGATTTAGGGGTAAATCATGAGGGGGAAAATTGATGATAATAAAAGGAAACAAAGCTTATGTATATAGGAGCAGGGGGGTTGTAGGTAGCAGAAGGGGAAAAATGAGAATTAAATCATGTCATATACTGGTACAAATTCTCAAAGTGGAATGTAATGGTGATATGTATATATAATGTACCAATAAATTAAATTTTAAAAATAATTACTTTTCCAATTTTTCTATTAATATTTTTAGTAGTCTAGTGTTAATATTAGCTAATGCTAATTAGTCCCAGTACCAGGAAAAGAGATTCAGAAGCACTGGCTTTGATACTCTTCGGGACACTCTTGTTATGTCATATTATTGCTCCCATACTGCTGATAGGAAAGCTGAGGTGTGAAGATTTTTTAAACTTTTCACCCAAGGTCACGTAGCTAGCAAGTAGCAAGATGATAGCTGTGTGCCTGAAAGTACTGCCATTTACACTAAACTCTAGACTATCTGGAGGTGGGAGAAACTGAGTTTTTATTTGCCAAATAACTATTGAACAGAACCTTATGCTAGAATTCAAAAAAAGAATAGCCCAGGTTTTTTTTTTAAAAAACACATGACCTATACCTACTAATTATCAAAACTATATATATATATATATATGCCATATAAATATATATATATATTTGCCATTTTATCAATTTTTTTTTTTTTTTGAGACAGGGTCTCACTTTGTAGTTCAGGCTGGCCCTGAGCTCACTATGTAGCCCAGGCAAGCCTCGAACTCAGCAATCCTCCTGTCTGCCTCCTGAGTGCTGGGATTACAGGCTTGAGCCACCAAGCCTGGCATCTGTGGTATGAGGTACTGATTGCCAGTGGGAGTACCACGCCCAATATTGTTGTATGTGGTTACCAGGGATTGAACCGGGGACCTTGCGCTTGAGAGGCAGGCGCTGGAACCACTGAGCCAAATCTCCGGCCCCATTTTATCAATTTTTAAATAGCTAAATGGCATTAATTGCATTCACAGTGTTGTATAATCATCATCACTGTTTATTTCCAAAGCTTTTTCACCACTTCAGGCAGAAACTCTGTAATCATTAAGCAACAATTCCCTATTTCCCCTTCCCCTAGCCTATGGTAACTTTTAATCTACTTTCCATCTTTACAAATGTGCCTCGTCTAGATATTTTCTACGAGTCAGATCATGGGTTCTTTCACGTAGCATAATGTTTTTAAGGTTTACCCATGTTGCAGAATGCATTCAAACTTCATTCCTTTGTATGGTTGAATAATAAGCCAGCAATTTGACGAAACTGTTTTTGTTAGTACAGTGATTACAAAATGGATAAAGTTGAGTAATTATAATGTTGAGCAAGGATTGTATCAGTGTCCACTATCCACATGATACTCTGTGGCCTTAACTTTGCTTGTACAACTCAGGACACATTTATGGTTGAAACTATCATCTCTGACAAGATTAATTACACTGGGCCTTCTCCCCAGGAAGGAAGATACTGCTTGCCTCACCTATTAGCATTGCACCTTATATGCAAGGTACTTAAGAAATATCTATGAATTCAAACTTACTTTAGCAAAATTTTATGAAGTGTTTTAATGTTTCAGGGACATAGTAAAGGACAGAGATAAAATAGAAAGCAAGAGAAATAAAGCTCTTCTCTTGGATACTACCTGCCCTTTAGGTCCTATGCAATGATGAAAAGAACAGGTGGTCTAAGAGTTATGCTTTCTATTTTTATAGCTTTTTTGCTTCAGAAAAATATTTATAAATACACTTCAGTGCCATGATGTTTGACACTAAAGTACTTTTGAAAACTAATGGCTAATTTTTAGTATATACCCAATCAAACAGATTTGGAAAAGTTTACTGGTTAATAGTAAGGTAAACATAAGGTTATAAGGTTTGGATTTCAAGGGGTGGTAAATGATGCCTAAGTTCTTTCAGAGGGAGCATTTTCTTTACATCTAAAAATAATTTGCATAAGAGACACTGTTTCTCAACCTAGTTGGAAAATGGCTAATTTTTGCCACACTTTAAAGATTATGGCCAATTTCCCTTTCATTTAATGGACCCCAGTGATAACTCAAGGATTTTAGTGAAAAGGGTGCCTCAAAAGAAAGTCCAGTGCACACATTCCATGGCTTCTCCTGTGTACTATTTGTCTTTTGGGCAGAGACCAATAGCTACGAAGGCTTGTTTCACAGTTTCTTCAGTGAGTTTTCTGAGTTCACCAGACTTCAGTGTCACCTGGAACTTCCCACTTATTTGATTGTCAACAGTGTCCTAGTAGAAAAGAGAATAATGCAATAATAGCTGCCAAATAGGCCCCAATAATGTTCTGTTTCACTCCGCAGTTGAAAGTGTTGGGCCTCCGTCTCCATTTGTCACAGCCTTCCCAGTCGAGATCTGTAGAAAGGAGATAAACAGAAACAGCCAATAGTTAGCCAGATGGTGATCAAGATGAGATGGTGTCTTTCAGAATCTTCTATTAAGCACTTAGTCCCATGTCATTACCAAGTAAGAATTGAAGGACTCCATAGAGAGCAATATATAGTATCAGTCATAACATTCAAATGCAAATCAGAGTTATAAAAGTGCTTATTGTCCATCTTATAAAATATGAAAGCTTATGAAAGAAAATGGTATAAAAGGCAGAGAAAGCTTTTGGTATGGGAAGAAATTCCAGTTTGGTCTGGTTTATAGAAACTTCAGCCCCAAGCTGTTTTCAAGAGGGTATCAAGATTCATGCACTCCATCATCTAAAGAAACTTTCATTGGATCTTTAGTTCTTCACTAGCTAGAAAGAATTTGGTTTACTTTACTTATTTTTTCTTCAGTCAAGACCTCACCTATCCTGACTCTGAGAATTTTATTTTCTGTTTGCACCAGCATTTAAGGAAAGCATTAAAAGAGAGTTGCTTTCTGTAAATCTCTCATTTCAGTTTGTTTTTTTGCAGAGTGTCAAAAAATTATTTAAGATGCTCTGTTACTAAATAATTGGAAAAGTAGCATTACTGAGAGAAATACTTTAATGAAAGCCTTTGTATCACAGAGTACACCAATCCATTTTATGAGTACCTTCCCCTCACCTCAGTTCTCTTTCTCTTCAATCACATTTTTACCTTCTAGATCAACATTTGTGTCTGATTATGTGCTTTACCTTGTCATTATGGATGGATATTAAACTTAGAGGTTCATAAATGAGCAATCACTTGTAAGAACCAACATAACTTACTATGGCCACCAAAAGTATAGGTGTTACCCACTTTATTCAGGAAGAGGCATTCATGAAGTTAATGGCTTACAACTCCCTCTCCTCATCTGCTGGTTGAATGAACCAAATACACAGATAGTAATTATGGCTGGACTCATAAAATGACTCCTAAGAGCTTCAAAATTGTGAAACTTGGAATCATTGTCTTGATTTCATATCACTTTCCCTTTCCTCTTGGGGTTTTGTAGGAAATATATGTTTTTCAGTTACTGAGTTTAAGCCCTCTTTATTTCAATCATTTTCTTCTTCATAATATCCCTTGAGATGAAGGACATGTTCACAGGTGTTGCAAAATGAGAAAAAGAATCACAGGTCCTGAGTGTGAAAAGCTAAACACAATAGGAACACAAGCCTGAGAACATGGTCACCGCCTCCCACCTGGATTTTAGGAGGGTACACGCCTGAGACATCGCTGTACCAGTCAGTTGATCAGGAGCTCTTTCTTGGGCTTGTTGAACATGATGTGTTTACTCTCCTTCCTAGTTCCATTATGATTAAAAAAAATCATAGGCTTCAACCTCACTGGTCAGAATTTAGTTTCTAAAGATCTGAAGAGGAAGGTAGAGAATGACATGCCCATGGCTGAGGAGACAGAAACTCAGACAAAGACTGAGTCTCAGTGGGGCGGTGTTACTAATCTCTTTACTCTCTTTCACACAAGGACCCACATGTCAATGGGTACAGAATTGGCAGTAGGAAAATAGAATATTCAAGCCATCATATGATTACCTTTCCAGTAGCTCATATCAGTAACATTCGATACTATAAAATTCATTTGGATTTGGATAATAAACCCATTATCTTTCAGATGTCTGTGTTACCAGATAGGTTCCTCTAAAAAGCAGACTCTGAGAAGCAAAGCTGTGAGGCTAGCTGAGATAGCCTCACAGATTTGTCCTGAATTGACCAATAGTGTCTATACTTTCTGTCCCTAGACTGGCCCTGGTGGTTGTAAGGGATGAGATATGATCCTAACTTAGGTGGCTGTTTCAGGAAAAGTCTTATGAAGGAGTCGGTTAAGTGGCCAACTCTTCTGGCAGCTGAGAGAATGAGTCTTAGTCCTTGAGGGAGAATTTGGGCCACACCCCATTGCACCCACTGCAATGCAGATAAAGAGTCTCGGCAAAATTTTAGGATTAATAAAAAACTTACAGGGCCGGAGGGTTAGCTCAGTGGTTCCAGCGCCTGCTTCGCAAGCGCAAGGTCCTGAGTTCGATCCCCGGTAACCACATATAATGCTGGGCATGGAGACACGCCTACCAACAATCAACACCGCATACCACAATGCCGGACGTGGTGGCTCACGCCTGTCATCCCAGCACTCGGGAGGCAGAGACAGGAGGATTGCTGAGTTCGCGGCGGCTTGCCTGGGCACCATAGTGAGCTCAGGGCCAGCCT
>PVIC010000857.1:62500-106021 GCA_004025085.1 Thryonomys swinderianus | reverse complement strand
AGGCTGGCCCTGAGCTCACTATGGTGCCCAGGCAAGCCGCCGCGAACTCAGCAATCCTCTTGTCTCTGCCTCCCGAGTGCTGGGATGACAGGCGTGAGCCACCACGTCCGGCATTGTGGTATGCGGTGTTGATTGTTGGTGGGCGTGTCTCCACGCCCAGCATTATATGTGGTTACCGGGGATCGAACTCAGGACCTTGGGCTTGCGAGACAGGCGCCGGAACCACTGAGCTAACCCTCCGGCCCTTAACTGTGAACTTTGTTAGAAAGCCCCAAACAAACCCAAAATCTGGTATTATTATACATTCTTACTAGTGAGTATGAAAATCCTCTTTTGCCTTCCTTATGCTTGGTCAACTGTTTTAATGGCCACATTTAAAAATGTTTGCTAATTTTGATGGGTTGGTGACTTCTTGTTTAATTTGTATATCCTTAAATATAAAAGGGGCACAGTATTTTTTCTATGTTTATAGACCACTTAATTTCTTCCTCTGCCAATTGCCTGTTTATATTTCCCAGACATTTTCTACTGGAGTGTTTGGGTTGTCTTTAATTAAAAACATTTCAGTGATATCTGTATATCTGATTTATAAATAAATTTATTTCTTATACATACTGCACATTTGTTCCCAGTATATGACTTTTTTTGTTCTTTTTACAGTATTCTTTGATGTGCAAATAATTTAATATTATCAAGTCTTTTTTTCCCCAAATTTTGGTACAGAGGATTAAATCCAGGGCCTCACCAAAGTAGAGCTAAACATGAGATCTACCACTGACCTTCAACTCCAGCCCCAATATTATCAAAATTAATAATGCTTTATTTTATTTTATATGTTGTAGGAAAATTCTGCCTTTAACATAAAAGCCAAGGCATTCCTCTTGAGTGTTTCTATATAAAACTATAGTTTGTCTCCATAGTTAGATCTTAAATCTATCTGCAAGACATTTGAATATATAGATAACATCAAACTTTACATTTGTATTGATAGACTACCATCACAGCTTCAGTTTTGAATAGGCCACTATTTCATGGTTACTATTAAAGTATCTTATTTATTAGACTTACACAAGCAGAGGGTACACACAATTAAAGGTTACAGTAAAGCAAAAACCAAAAAATAAACCACCAGCTATATGATGTGGACACAGCTAATATTTTAGAACATTTCTGTGGGCTCTCTCTGATATCATTCTCTTTCCCTCACAGTTTTATAATAATTTACCTCCTGGTATCTTTATTCTTTTTTGCACATATATGTGGCTCTATAAATATAGCCTTTCGCTATCCTTGTGATGCTGGTAGTTTGAGTTTGGTGTTACAATTTCATACATCTTGTTATTATCTTCTTGACAAAGTTTCCTTGTGATGTAGCATTACCATTTATGTATTACCATTTATGTCTATTGATTTTTTGTCTTAAATGATATTGTTGTTATACTAAGATAGAACATCCTTCTCTTTTGAATCATATATATATGTGTGTGTTGTATCTTATTGTATGTTTTTAATTTTCATGTGTGGTTTTCTAGTTCTATCTTAACTATGATCCTTATAATTTACATATACCTAGATTTCTTAAAAATCCTCAAGTATATAATTAGTGTAGTCTTCTAATGTGCAAATTTAAACCATTCATATTTATTATGATTAATGAACACACTTGGTCTTATATATGTATCATTTTATTTAATTTTATTGTTCTTTATTTCTTCCTGATTTATCCTCAACATTCCTTTGTCATCTTTTTATTCTTTTCATCATCTTAAAAATTAATAGATATTCTGCCGGGTGTGGTGGCTTATGCCTGTAATCCCAGCACTCAGGAGGCAGAGACAGGAGGATTGCTGAGTTTAAGGCTTGCCTGGGCTACATAGTGAGCTCAGAGCCAGCCTGAACTACAAAGCGAGACCCTGTCTCAAAAAAAAAAAAAACTAATAGATATTTTATACTGTATTTTTTCTTGTAGTTTGGAGGATATGGATTATATTTCTGTTTTTTTTGGTGATTATCCTTGCATTTTGAAAACATTTAACTAATGCAAGTTTTCAAAAGGGGCTAGAATTGTTTAATATTTGTGTTTTATTTCTTCGGACCATAGTAAGGACCTTAGGAGGTGTAGAGCAAACTATTACCTTCTATAATTTTAAAGTTTGATTTACCACTATTTTTAAAAAGTTATTACACTCTAAATTAATAGAATTACTGTTATATTTTATCAGCTTTTGTACTCATTTTTGCTTCTCATTTCCCATAAGCTGCTTTTGGATTCAGAATTTTTCTACCTTACACAATGCAGTCTTAGTGTTCTGCAGGTTGTAAATTCACTGCACCTATGTATACCTGAAAGCATCTTTATTTTGTAGTTGTTATTGATTGATAGTTTACCTACTTTGAAATTTTTTCTTTTCTTTTTTGAGACAGGGTCTAGCATTGTAGTTCAGGCTGGCCCTGAGCTCACTATGTAGCCCCAGGCAAGCCTGTAACTCAGCAATCCTCCTGTCTCTGCCTCCCGAGTGCTGGGATTACAGGCGTGAGCCACCACACCCGGCACTGTGGTATGTGGTATTGATTGCTGGTGGGTGTGAATCTCCACGCCCAGCATTGTATGTGGTTTCCGGGGATTGAACTCAGGGCCTTGCGCTGGCAAGACAGGTGCCTGAACCACTGAGCTAACCCTCCGGCCCCTAGTTTGAAATTTTTGGTTAAGATTATCCATAGGCCATTCAGTACTTTAAAGATATTATTTCTGTGCCTTACAAAATCTCTTGTTGCAGGTCATAAATCTATGGGCATTACAATAATTATTCCTTCATAAGCCATCTCCTTTTTTCTGGAAGCTTCTGAGGGTATTTCTTCATTTTGGACGTTCTGTATTTCTGTATTAAGTCTAAATATTTTTATTTATCCTGAAGCATTAGTTTTATAATTTGAGAACTCCTGGGTTTCCCCAATTCTATAAAATTCTTAGTTACTATTTCTTGTACATTATCTAATACAACTCATCACCAACATTCTCAGCTCTCGGTTTGATAGACCTTGGAGCCTCTCAACTAATTCTCCATGACTCATAAAAGATTTCTACACATTAAAAAATCGTTGTCCTCTTTGAAATTCCTGTAATAGTTGAATTCTTTGTTCTGTTTCACTTTCTGCTGATTAATGTTTCCATTAGAGTTAATCCCACTTTGTGCTTTTTTAACATTTTAGTGACAATATATTTTATTTCTAAATGCTGTAATTATTTTTCTTTCATACACATCTTTTCAAATTTCATTTGGTTTTGTTTATTACTTAGAGATGTTAAATGTTTTATTTATCCCTTTAACATTTCAATATATTTGTTTAAAGTCTTTGCTAGTCTCCTCTGTCAGCTTCATATGACCTGGAATAAATTCATATTTATTTTCATTATGTGTTCTTTGTATGAGATTTGTTATATTTGTTTTGGAATTTTGATGTCTAGGCTCTTCTGAGTAGGACAGGAAGGAATATGTTTTTGGGGGCAGCATTAACATTCTCTTTCTCTTCTGTTCTTGTTCTTCCTTCTTCTTTAATGTTTTGGCTGTTGCTTGAGTGCAGCCTCTGCCTCGAATTCAGAATCGGAACTTTTGCTGTGCTCCGATATATGGCACAATACTGATATAGTCACAAAGCCAAGAGGTGTGAGTGAGTTTTGACCTGATCTCTTCCCAGGCTTCTCGCATTTCCGGAGGAACAGTGGACATCCCATCCCGCCCCTGCCTCCAACAGCTGAGGCCTTTAGCTCCATGCTCTTCTGACAAAGCACCGCTACCCACATCTCTTTTTCTGCAGTCTATCACGCCTCTGG
This sequence comes from Thryonomys swinderianus, assembly GCA_004025085.1. Taxonomy (NCBI): domain Eukaryota; kingdom Metazoa; phylum Chordata; class Mammalia; order Rodentia; family Thryonomyidae; genus Thryonomys; species Thryonomys swinderianus. The sequence continues at coordinate 102,189 of PVIC010000857.1, read as the reverse complement.
AATGTAAATCCTGAGACTGCTCCTCGCTTGTAGGCCGCAAGGTTGCAGCTGCCGCCTTCCCCTCTTTCGTGTTTATGTCCCACTCTGCCCAGTTCCAGTGTGCACCTTGTGTTCGAGTCTGGGTACACTGCTTCGGTTGTGAATGCAGCATTACATGCCCCCTTGTTTAGTGCCTTGTCGCAGACAGCGCACAGCCACTCAGTGATGCTCTTTCTGCATCTTTATAAGGCTTTTGGAAAAAGTATGTGTGAGTGTATCTGCACGAACCTCTGCATTGAAGTGCCCTGCGACACTTGCTTCCCTGGCCTTGAGAGTCTCATGCTCGGTGGTTTTCTCATTTGACACTGCTTTATTCGCTCACCGTCATGTCTGGGGTGCACACGGTGCACTGACAAGTGGGTGTGCCGTGCCGTCCTACAGCTCAGGATGTGGCCTGGAAGATGTGGGACCTGCCGAGGCTCAGACTCTCCAGTTCTGCTGCAGTTGAGGTTGTGGTTTTTTTGTTTTTTTTTTTTTGAGACAGGGTCTCGCTTTGTAGTTCAGGCTGGCTCTGAGCTCACTATGGTGCCCAGGCAAGCCTCGAACTCAGCAATCCTCCTGCCTCTGCCTCGCAAGTGCTGGGATGACAGGAATGAGCCACCACGCCCGGCGAGACTGTGTTTTAAACGAGATTCCCAGGTGTTCTTTATGAGTGTTTGAGAGACTGCTGTTGTGTAGCTAGGGCAGGCACGCGCCTGGCTTAGGCACTTCTCGGCCTCTACACCTTGTCCTCCTGGGTGCCCCGGGGAGCAGGCGGAGGCAGAGGGAGCCCTAGCGAGAGCTGTGATCCAACACATGAAAACAAGAATCTCTGCAGCAGCGGCCTCAAGTCAGGCTCCGCTGGCCTTTCAGAGCTGAGTCCTTAGCTGTGGTTTGGTCCAGGAACTGGGAGGTGCTGGGCTCGCGGAGGGGCTGTCCATTTGCTTTTTAAGCAGCAGGGTCCACACTCACCCTGCTAGACGGAGGCAGAGCCTGCTCTCCTCTCAGAGGAGCTCGCCTGGCGACACCACGGGGGAAGCAGATTTTGCTTTTTAGTGTGTATGTGTGCATGTGTGTATGTGTGCACGCACCTGAGTGCCTCACAGTTGCTGTAACAAGTCACAAACAGGTGGACGGACATATCAGAAATTCATTCTCCCAAAACCCGTGACTCATTCAAGGCATTTGGGAATTTCTTTAAGAATCTATGTCTGAGCTGAACTTGGTGGTATACGCCTATAACCCCAGTGCTCTGGGAGGCTGAGGCGGGAGGGTGGTAAAATCAACTCAGCCCGGGCACCTTAGTAGCTTACTGTCTTAAAATTTTTTAAAAAACAAAAGGGCTGGGGATGTAGCTCAGTGCAAAGTGCAAGGGAAATGGGGTTTAGGGGTAAATAAAGAGGAAAGAAAAAAAATTGATGGTTAAAAAAAAAGGAAACAAAGCTTGTGTGTATAGGGGCGGGGGGTGATATGGTGGGGTGGGGAAGGGGAAAAATGAGAATTAAGTTGTATCATATACTGGTACAAATTTTCAATGTGGAGTATAATTGTGATGTGTACATATATTGTACCAATAAAATGTACTAATAAAAAAAAAAAGAAAGTGACAGTGGTGGCCCAGCTGGCTCTAATCTAGGGCTGCGGCCACTAGGCAGAGGGCCTGGTCCGATATGAGGGGGACAGATGGAGGGTGGGAGCAGAGCAGCCAGGCCGGTGGCTGGAGGGCTGGGGCTCCTCAACCAACTGGGGGGCGGCGGTTCCGCTCTTCAGCCAGTCTTTCCCCTTTTTCTGTCTTAAGGCACATTTGACTGTAAAGGACGGTTAGCCGGCACCTAGGACCGTAAGGATGTGCCCCGCTACCTGAATGAATCAGAATAGTAATTCCCATGATCTTTTGGGGTCTACAAGGGGATCATTGAATTTTATTTTTTTATTATTATTTTTATTTTATTTTATTATTTTTTTTTTTTGGTGGTACTGGGGATCGAACTCAGGCCCTTGTGCTTCCCAGGTAGGTGCGGTACCACTTGAGCTAACTTTACCTTGTGGCCCTTGGATGTGACGACTTCCGGGGGAGCTCCGCTTGCCTTGTCCTCAGTTGATGATGTTTCTCTGAGGGCAGGGGCCGGGCCGGGTGAACGTGGGGAAGTGGCAGTCATATTTCAGGGCCTGCTCAGGGTGTGCCCATGAAGCAGATGCATGAACACCGCTAAGCAAATGAAATTCTCATTTGCTGTTCCAGGTTCGCCAGGCAGGTGGGGCCTGAGGCCGAGTTACGCGGTTTGATTCAAAATCCAGTGGAGCGCACGCAGCCTAGGCCTCAGGCTGCGTGCGGTGAGAAGGAGCGCACTGAATCGGGAGTCTGGGTTCTGGCCCGTTTATCCATTCATCCGTTTGGCGGACCCCGGCTGGGAGCTGCGAGTGTTCCGTTGGGAGGAGGCTGAGGCCCTGGAGGTGCAGACTCCCTTCCACAAGCCCTTGTTGGGGGGCAGCACAGGCAGTAAGCCACTGGGGCCTCGGTGCGCTCCGCCCCTTACCTCTTCCTGGATTTGCAGTCCACTCTCTATGCTCCTAACAGGGTGACTGCGGCTTGGAAAGCGGCTGCACACAGCCCGGGCCTGGGTGCGCCCCCCAGCGGGTGGCCCCTAGCGTGGCTCTTGGAGCGCACAGCCCAGTGTGTAGCCTGGTGCACGCGTTGCCCTGTTCCCCTCCTCCTCGGGCTGCTGAGCTCCTTGGCGCTGTCTCTTTGGGAACCTGGCAGACACTCGGCTCCTCCTCCGAGGATGGTGTGGGTTATAAATTGCTTAACCTTGGAAAAGGGTTCACTTGATCACTGTGTTTTACACTTTTCTCTGCAGAACGTTGGTGACTTAATTAACCTACTTGTAGATGTGGCAGCTGAAAGATACATTTCCCGATGCATCTCCATCTCCTTTTCAGTCATCATATACTTAAATTGCAAATTCTCATGAACTGTAACCCAGTGTCTTATGGCTCTTGGTTCTACATTTCCCTGTAGATCTTCTATCTTCCAGTGTGTCAGAGTGAGAGCGTGTGGCTGCTAGGAAGAGGTATAGCTATATTAAGCCACACAAAAGACCTCCATTGAAATAATGTTAAGAATGTGCCTTAGTACTCCTAATAACGGACATGGGTGGATCCAAAGCCTACTGTTCGCCCAGTGCCATGTGGCCCACGTACTGGAGGAAGTGAGCATACAGCATCAGTGTGGAGGCACAGACCTGGGATCCTCACTGGGGCCGTCCTCACGCGGTGAGGATGCTTTATTTTATCAAATCCCTGCTTCCCTCCCTGTGGATTCACCCTTTGCCTTTATCTCCTAGACAGCCTCTGCCCATAACTGTAGAAAGGAGTTGTCTAATTCAAGGTGCTTTTGTAAAGAGTGGAAAGAATTTGGAATAGAAAATCCCCGAATGAGGACCAAACTCAGTGATGATGGCTGATTTATATATGATTATTTTCCCTTAAGACAACTCAGAAGATGTTTGTAAATTCTTCCTTCTTTCCCTCCACCCTGCCCTAAATTACTTCTTTTGAGCTCAAAAACTTGTATCATAAGCACATTTTTATGGCTAAAAATTGGGGCTTACAAAGGGAAAATGACAAGCCTGTAATTGACATACTTGGTATGAAAGTTTACTTGCATACAAGAGATTCATGTTTGCAATTTCATTTTAGGAAAACATCCTAAGCATCCGGAGAAACCACAGGAGGGCAAGGGGTGTGGGAACTCGTTCCAGAACCACCTGGCTTCAGATTCACCCATAAAAGTGGAACCACATGGAACTTTATTCTAGTTCTCTGGACCCGTGGGCATTTTCACCCAACTGGAGATGAAATTCAATGTGCAAACATTTGGTAACTGACACTTTTCCAGTAGATTCTGTTTTACTTATTTTTGTCTCTGCTTTCATAATTATGCCCATGCCATACTTGGTTCCTGTTTACTCGTGGATGTTGGATGTTTTGGGGGCTCAGCTCCAGGCTGGAACATCTTACAGATACAAAGAGAAGAAATATATGGCATTGTGATCTGGCTTTTTGTCTGCAGTGTTCTCCTTCATTCATATTCTCTCTGTGTCCCTGTCCCTGTCTCCTGTCTTCCCCTCCCCTCCCCCCAACTTACCTTGGTATTGTCATAACATTTCCTATATTGAATCTTTTCTCTGCTACTTGAGGATAGGTACAATGATTATTTGCTTTGGCTGCAGACAAATTGTCTTCCAGCTTCAAATCTTAAATACAACACAAAAGATAAAATGAAAAGTGAAAGCTTCTTTTCTATTCATATACGTATGTCTACTGGTGCTTTTCTACCAGTCATTCTGTTTGTCTGCTTCTTTTTGTCTTCCCAAGCCAATAAAATCTTACTGTACATGCTGTCTTTCAGCCCCTCTCCTGTATCTTGGATGTTATTCTTTGCAAATGCATTTTTTCTAACATGACTTCCTCTTTTCTAGGCCCTTCCTTATAGGCACTCAGGTTGTTTCTACTCTTCAACCTCTATAAAACTGCTGTCCTGAGCGTGCATGTTCTTGCCTGTGTGTGCTGTGAGGTTTTTTTCTTTTTTTTTTTTGAGACAGGGTCTCGCTCTATAGTCCAGGCTGGCCCTGAGCTCACTATGTAGCCCAGGCAAGCCTTGAACTCAGCAGTCCTCCTGTCTCTGCCTCCCGAGTGCTGGGATGACAGACGTGAGCCACCACGCCCAGCTGTGAGGTTATTTTTGTAGGATGAATCCATTGCCATGAGTCAAAGGATTGTGTGAAGCTGAGCTCCGCTGAGTGTTTAAGCCAGGAGCGGGCCACGTGTCATGAGAATTTGGCGAGACACGTCAGTAGAGTAAAACCCAGGCTACGGCAACTCCCAAGGACAATACAGCTCTTCTTCCCAGCTGCCCCATCACCTGGCCCTCGGAGTTTTCTGGGGAAGGCCTGATGGGGGTGGCTAGTCCCACCCAACGTCCCACCCAAAGTGGACCTCTCAAGTGGCCAGGGGCTCTGGCAGGCCCTTTTAGCCCATCTGTCACTCTAATGCCCTATCTACCCATGGCTTCCCTTTGAACAGCCAGACTTGCCTTATTAAATTTTAGCTTGAATGACAGGGTCAGAAAGCAGACACCTGTGGGAAGAAAAATAGTCCCTAGGAAAACCAGAGCTGGAGGAGATGGCGTGTGGCACGAGTGAGTCCATCAGGACAAATACAGGATTCTGTGTTCTCTCTCTCTCCCTCTCTCTGTCTTCTGTGTTCAGTGAGAAGTTTGCTAGATGTCCGAGGTCAGGGGACAATTAGGACCATTCATTTTGCTCTTCATTTTGCAAACTTTTATTCGATCCCTTGTTGGTGCCAAGTCTGTGCTGAGACCCGGATGTATAGGTTACTGAAGCAAGGCCTTGGCTCAGGATTCACAGGTGAGTGAGTGTGGATTCCCCAGAGTGGGGCCTGTGAGAGGAAACCGTGAGAGCACAGGGGAACATCATCTCTGGCGGGATAGGCCCTGGGTCCCTGTACTGGATCCCAAAGGCTGGGCAGGAGGATAAAGGGGAGATAGCAACCCCTTGCAGTGCAGAAGGGCAGGGGCTCTTCAAGCATCCATCTGGTTCCAGGAATTTATGACACTAACAAACAGCACTCGACAAGCAATCAACGAACTAGATGGCGCTGGGGCTCAATAAAAGTGAGCACACACTCACCCCAGGCCTTATCTTGAGCTCTTGCTGGGCAGAGGCATTGGGCATGTGGCAGGGCCCCTGGGCAAGGAGCGCTGTGGGAGTGCTGGGACTTGCCCTCGGGATGCCTGCCGGCCAGGAGCCCCGTGCAGCATGATGCATTCATTGCTCGGGAGCCCCGTGCCTCAGAGAGCGGAAAGTGGAGTTTTAGCTTAATAGGCAGAATTAACTTTATTTCCTTTTTAAAAGATTCATTGTAATCAAGCACACATACATTTGCCTCTTCTCCTTAAATGTCATTATATTTCAATTTTTTTTTGCTTTCGTACTGTCATTTCAAAGAATCAAACAATCTTTAATCATCAGTGTTAGGAGCATAGGATAATATTAGTTGAATTTTTCACATTCAGAGGCAAGTTTCAACCTTTAATATCCACCAAACTTCAATTAATTTATTTCCTCTTTAAGGGCCTAAAGGCAATCTGAATCATTTTTACTGTCATGTAACATCCCCAAACAATATTTTATGAGGCCAAGTTTAGTTAGTGGTTAATAGATTCAGGCTTAGTTAAGGCTTGCATACAGGCATCTTCTTGTTCTAGAAATGTCTGTTTATTATCAGTTTAATGCGGATGAAACTACTTATTCACTCTTCAGAAACCCTTTATGACTCCTAATTAAAGTCTTTGTCTGAACACAAAATAATTAATACATGAAATGAAGCCACAGGAAAGAAGCAACTGTGAAATAGTCACTTGGTTGTGCGTCGAGCAGTATTTAATCATTAGAGTAACACTGTGTTTGCACTTTTGGAAAGAAAACAAGGCGCAGACTTCATGTTTATTTAACACTTTGTCTTCTTGGAGGTATGAAATGAGTCTTATGGAGTGCTGCAGCCGTAAATCATACGTTCTGAAAATTACTGGGTCTTAAACAGTAGTGTCATTTTAAAACTAAATAGTTCGGTGGTGCTCCTGCGTATAAAACTGACCTCTTAGACCAACATCTACTGTTTACACTGAAAGACAAGTAAAGGAAATAAAAACAAAGCATAAAATAGAGTGCTGCCAGGGTGCCATTTATTCCGGTTTGGTTTGAGCTGGAAATCTGATGCTGCCGAGGGGCATGAGACTTTCCAGTGACACCTAAGAGGGCCCTCGCCTGCACCCCACGGTGGCCCCGGTTCTTCTGGCCTGTGCAGGTCTCGCTCAATGGGCTGAGAAGGATCGCGTCCCTCCGAAGGTGCAAATATGTCCATATTAAACAAGACCTCATTAGCGGGCGGATGAGGGTGGAGTAAAAATTCACAGCAGGCTCTTTTTGCGGGAATCATAAATAAAGGAGGCTGGCTGGCCCGAGGGATTAGTCTCAGGGTAAGGAATTTTCACCTCCAGGCCACTGCTTCAAGCTGGACCTTGAGAGACATTGAGCTCTGGGGGAGCATCGTGCGGTCGTGAGTGTGGAATGGGGCGGTGCTCGCGGGTCTGTGTCTGCATCTTGCAGGAGCAAGGTAATCGCTGGAGCAGGAGACCGTCCAGGGTGGTGGTGAACGCTCTGTCCCCCGGTGTTTCTCTTGGTTCAGCCTCTGGACTAAAGAGACCGAAGGAAGCTGGAGAATAGGAAGGTGTGAAGGACAGAGGCCAGGGAGTCTGGAGTCCTCTGCTTTTCTTTGCCTTTTATGAAGTGCGTCTCTGTTTCATTTTGCTCTGGCAGAATATGCTAAAGCTCTGGACTTTCTTCCTGCACCCTCGGCCATTGGTGCCCTTTGGGCAAACACAACCAGTTCTTGGGATTTTCGGGTGATTGCTGTTGCCTTGATGAAGCCACGGACAAACCCTAGTGGCCTTCTTCTCATCTCTTTCCCACCCTGTATATATATTTTAGAAAAGTTGGAACACCCAGAAAAGCAAAAACTGTACAATAGGAGGAATCGTTCACAGTCCCTTCACAGTGAGCGCCACTGGGTGCATCTCAGGTGCTACCTGCCCTTGCCTGTCCTCTGAGCCCCTGCGGCCACACTGCACAGAGTATTCTATTCATCTGAAGGGATTTTACAATATTTTTGGGGGGACATATATCACAATTATTTAGCCAATCCCTTACTCTTGGATCCTTAGGTTATTCCCAGCTTTGTGCATCCTACAGTTGCAAGCCTTTTTAGACCCATCAAAAAAGCCTCTCCAGTCCCTGGCTTCTTCTTTGCTTCTTGTAATGCTTTCCCACTATCCTCACAGCTCTTGCCCACCACAGAACCTATTCTCCTTCGCCCAGCATGCTGTGTGCTTCCTGGGTGGGCACAGCCTCCATATTCCCTGCAATGTTCCTCCCACCAACGGGCTGGCCATGTGGAGGGTAGGTGGGAGAGACGCTAATCATCTTGTAGGCGGATCCCAGTCTCTGGAGATGGAAGGAAAGTGGGACTCCTGTTTGGGGTCCCAAATGGTTGCCCCTAAGGTGCAGCAAGACAGAGGCTGTTGGTGCCAAGGGAGGTGTTGCAGCGTGCGAATGGGAAGAAGGGTCTGGATTCAGGGTCCTCCTAGGAAAGGCTCAGAGACTGGCTGGCGCAGGTGCATTTGGCATGTTTGCTGGGAGTAGCACAAAGCAGTGCCACTTCCTGGTTGTGCCTCTTCCTTAGTTCTTAGTTGGTCAGGTGAGCAGGTGAGATTACTGCAGGTGAATGTGCCTAGAGCACATGGGGACTTGGTCAAAAGGCCCAGAAATGGGGATGAAATATTTTGACTTGCAAAGATACGTTTCATGTCATCATTCTCCGTCTCCTAAATATGTTTTGTGAGTTTCTTTGGGAGTCACTGTCACCTTTCGGTGGTTGCTTCGCATTCACCACTGGTGGGGGCAGCTTCTGTCCTAGAGGTCCCTGAGGGCAATGAGGCCATTAGCAGAGATGTCTGGAGGTGCGTGGGCCTGGGTCTTTTGTTAGCTGCTTCCCTACAAAGAGGCCGAGGTGCCTTCATTCACAAAGGCAAAGCTCAGTTTAGATAAACACATCTTTTGTGAGCGACTTCTCAGGGGATGAGTCTCAGTGTGCACTGTTTTTTTCTAGGTTCTCAACTTTGCAAGGACAACAGGAACTTTAAGGGCTAAAGTTCTGATGCAGATGTCTAGGAAGCCCAAAGGGGCCCCTTTTGGTATTTATTAAACCTCTGATGAGCAGACCAGTGTATGTCTAATTATTAATCTTTGAGAAACTTGACCCTTCAATTAACTGAGTAATAATTGCATTGTGGACCATCAAAAACCCTGCATTATTAATGAGCATTTAAGGTCAAGATTCTTTTGCTTCACTCTACTGTCTATGATATTTATCACTTGTAATATGACTTCCTGGTTAATTATACAGAATCATGCAGCATTCACTTTTGATTAATGTGGAAAGTTCATACAGACTTTGTTAAAAAAACATTTATTATGTGTGATGTATTATAATAAGCCCTTTTCCCTGAGCTTTGTCCTATGTACATATGTTTTCAATATTTAGAAAATTTTCCTGTGCAGAGGAACTTCCTAATACATGAAATTGAGAAAATTTAATAAATCATGTTAGCCACCTGCACAATGTGTGTTTTTTATTGTGATACGATCTTCTGGTGGGAAGGTTGGGGTCATAACTTATGCAAGATGATAAACGCATTTTAAGTCAGAGGAACTGCTGTGAAATCGTATTCCAGGCATCCCTTTATTGCACAGGGGACAGCGAGGGGTACTGGAAGGAGTACGTTCCCCTCGTCACAAGACTTGGGCCATAATTAGCTGTGTGACCTTGGGCAACTTACTCTGCATCTCGTCATCTCATAAATTAATCTGTATTCATTGATTAATACCTCCCCAGCCTCCTGTACAGAGTGAGTTTGAGGATCAAAGACTCCAGCGCCTGTGAGAGGGCTTTGTGCTGTGAAATATGCCCACTAGGTTGTCGCACTCACTTTGGGTGGAATTCCCTCCAATTCCTCTTGTAGCTCAGGCATTATCACTTGTCATTTCTGGGCAGATGTTGTTTTCAGTTGAGAAAGCCAGTTTGGTAATGAACTTTCTGTGGCATAAACAAGCCAGATAGCTACCCCTTCCCAGGAAGGAAACAGGAGGCCAGCTTGCTGCATGAAATAGGCTGAATTGTGGTCTCTCTCCAAATTAATATGTTGGCATCCTCACTCAGAATATAGTTGTATTTGAAAGTAGGACCATAGGTGAAAAGATAGGCAGCCAAGGTAAAATGAGATTGTATAAATGGGCCATAGTTCAGCTTGACTTTTTTTTGAGACAGGGCCCCACTCTGTAGTTCAGGCTGGTCCTGAGCTCACTATGTAGCCCAGCCAAACCTCAAACTCACAGCAATCCTCTTGCCTCTGCCTCCCGAGTGCTGGGATTACAGGCGTGAGCCCCCATGCCCAGCACTGAGTTATGTGGTACTGATTGCTGGTGGGTGTGAGTCACCATGCCTGGTATTTTTGTATGTGGTTACTGGGGATGGAACCAGGGACCTTGTGCTTGCTAGGCAGGTGCTAGAACCATTGAGCTAAATCTCTGGCCCACTGACTGGTGTTTTAATAAGGGGAGAATAGGCACTGACACATGGAGGGAAGATCATGTGAGGACATGGAAGATGACACCTTTGAGCCAAGGCAAGGTCGGCTGTGGACTTGGACATGCAGCCTCCAGAACTGCGACGCAGTAAGTCGCTGTTGTTTAAGCCATCAGTCACTGGCGTCTGCTAGCCCTAGCTGACTACTATCATGCGTGTTAGTGGGAATGGCATAAGGGGTGTCCTCCCCTGATACACACCTGAAGGAAACTTCAGCCCATTCAGGGGCCCTGGTTTGTGGCTGTCCCCAGACAGTGAGGCTGGTGCTGGTGCTGGTGCTGGTGCTGAGACTTGAGCACTCATAAGTATGGAGGACTAAGCATGCTTATCCTCGCAAAGTGTCTACAGTGCTGTCAGGTCCAAATACTTCAGTCAAGGGTTTGCTTCAAGTCTTGTGGGCAGCGACAGAGAGAGGCTGTCCAAACTCTTACCCGGCCTCCAAGAACAGGGCTCATGATGAAATAATGGCAGCTGTGGTTAGTGGACACAATGCAGGCAAATGGTTCCTTGCAGGTCTCCTGAGCACTGTTCCTTGCATTGCTAATGACAGACATACATGGTTCATGTTCTTCCTATTTGAAAAGGTAATATTACTTTGTACATGCATGTTCCAGGAGAAGGAATAACTGAGCATAAAAAGACACAGGACTTTTTTTAGGACTTCAGGGTGGGGGGAGAAGGAGCATGCCAGAGTATCAGGCCCAAATGCCTTTTTTACACAGGGAAGGAAGGGCCCTAAAAGTGAACTCCTCTCAGACATCTGCAATGAGGGTACCTAATGCAAGGACCTGGGGAAAGCCCATCAACCACGATGAGAAGCAGCCAATGGGAATTTTGGGTGCCAGTAGACAGGGAGCCACTGGGTTAGAGTATTGGGACCCATGAGGTTTGTGGTTTTCTGAGATGGAGCAAGCTACAGAATTAGAAGTAAAACTATGTTCAGTTAGATTTATGGGCAGTAGTGGAAATTCTGAGCAATGGAGAATGGTCAGTGTGATGCGCTCTGATGGAAGAGCAAAAAGTGTGCAGACTGAGCGTTCCTGGGTGTGCGTCTCCCGGTTCTTGGCTTAGAGGACCCGAGGGACTGTCTCAAAAAGCAGAGTCTTTATTCTTCTGAATGCCAACTTTTCTTGTGCAAGGAAGCGATATGACATTGCAATCCCATGTGGAGGGACCCCCAGAGCCCCTGCAGCCCAGCCCAGCCCAGCCTCTCTGGTTTCCTCCTCCCTTCCCTTGGGCTTGGGTCCAGTTGTCTTATAAACGATGGTCACCTTCTTTTCTCCAGGTGGCTCAGCCTCCAGGTCTGTGGCCCAAGGGCCAAATCACTAATTTCCTGAGCCACTTCAGCTCTGAAATATGCTGTTATTTAAAGCATTTTTGACAAATTATCTGTCAACAACAGATGAAGTTAACATTTCTTTTGATCAATAAAATAAATATTGAGGTTATGAGCTAAGGACTGTCTGTATTTCTAAGGACTGTTACAGACTTTGGTGTTCATTCTCACCAGCCCATCTGCTTTAACAAATATTAGCAGAGCTATTATAATTTTCATTCATTATATATGATGAGTTTGTACAGATTTCCTTCATATGTGAAACCTATTTAATGTTAACATTTTCAGACTGGAGTTGGTCATAAATAATGAATTTAGAGATAGTCCACATTACTGCACCTGTCAGGTCAACAGTTACATTTCTAGTATTTGTAAATAGTTGTGCATAATTTGGATCCAGGTTACTTCTATCCAAGGGAAAGGACTCTTTGTCCCACTTTATGTAAATTAATAACCTTTAGCCAATTTATGGCCAAAAATAAATAGTAGAAAGAGCTTGCAGACAACATTTATTTTGTATGTACATTAATGGGCACTTTTATTTTTTCCTGGAGGCCAGAATCCACTTTGAAATTCATGTTTGATAAATTCCCTGGCTTTCTGAGTAATTTAACTGTCTATAGGGCTGTTGATCCTCTGAGTGTATCATTGAACCTCAGGGACTTGTGCACCATTTCTGCATATCCAAGTTCAAATATATGCTCAAGATTGGTTTAAATTTTAAGTTGTTGATCTTATTTCTGATAGATTTGTTAGCTTATCCTCCATTTCATTTCTAAAACCTGCTCCTAATCCTCAAATACTCTCTACTTAAACACCATCTTGGCTAAATTCATTGATTGTGTTAGTAAAATGTATATTGAACAATCATTCTTCAAGCATGCTGTAATGTGAATATTGTTAGTACTCTCTCTCTAAAATGAAAGTTTGATAACCTGGCTGTCAGCTATCACCTGCCTTCTAATTTGCTCTTACTCTTAGACCATCAGCCGTCAAGAAGGTTATAAGATTTCTTCAAAATTTTCACAAGTTTCAGTAGAGTTTTACTAATTTTAATTCTATCTGTTGTGCAATAAAAATATAATCTTAGTCTATGGAAAATATTTTGGCTATGTTATTCCTAGAGGTCTTGACACTTTATTGAGAGGACAAATGGTACCTTTCAATATAAAAGTTAATTTATTATGACTAAAGAAAGTATGTGACTGACTTTTCATTTCTAGGCCATTTTAAAAGGAAATTTCTAGCATGAATAAAAAGTAAGTTGGTTCTATAAACCTTGAATCTAAGGTAGTCACTGTTTTCATAAACTACCCCTTCGCAGGCATGTCCAGACTTCCCAAATACTTAAGTGTCGAGGTAGTTTTCGAAGTGATGAGCTTCTCAGTCACCTTGAGCTACAACTGGCACTTGGGGATGAGGAGATTGGCTTGGGTGGTCAGGAGCCTGTGGGCTGAAGGGAGAGAAGGCTGTTGTGCTTGTTGAGAGATGTTTGTTTTCCTGCAAACTGGATCGCTTCCATTGTGAAAACAGCTTTTTCGATGAAATGCATTTTAGCTCAGACCACAGCGCCGCCATGTTCCTCTTTCTCACCCCTCCCCTGATCCACGGAGTTGCTCTCGGTGGGCCACTCACCTGGGCCGCTCTGAGCTCTGCTCTGGGTCTTCTCAGATCATTGCTTCTCATAAGGCAGCTCAGAATTTTGAGACTTTTCTCCCTCTTTATTTTTTTCTTCTCCATCAGGAAATGAGTCTAAAAGAAAAAAAAAATATCCTTGTGTGTGGTCTGCTCCGCAAGACTTAGGAACTTCCTCCCTTTAGTTTTCAGGTCCAACTGGACCTGCAGTGCCAGAATTTAAATTCATGGTCTCTGGGGCGACATTTTAATAGAGTTTTTGCTGGTGTTAAAGCTTAACTCTGGTGTTATATTCATACTCTACCATGGAGGTTTAACCACCCAATTTTATTAGCAGCAAAATAAAAGTATCAGGAAAATGAAATCTCAGTGTTTGTGTCATGGGAGGGAGCAGTCTTGCCCCCTTTTCCCAATGGTAATTTATATCTTCTTGGATCGTGGTGCACGTAAACTTGGAGAGCAGTTTAAAAAAAAGCCATTTGAGAACATTTCTGACTTAAATGAATTATGTGTAGGAAAAGAATACCCAGCTCATATTATCTCAGCCTTTTAAGGAAATAAAGGTTTGAGAGCAGGAGTATTTGATACCATTATGCACCCTGGACAAAGATTACTTGATAGGCTAAATTAATAGATTTGGAATATGGAAATGAGAATAACGAGTCTGTCTTATTTAAAAATTTCTTTTCAAGTTATTGCTACGCTAAGCTTTTCGGGCCTTCAAAAGAGTTTTGGGCCCTGACTCTATCATGGTTTCCAAGTGACCTTTTGCTACAGCGGACACTATGCTTTATAGACTGTGGTTCTACCAAGCCCAAAGAACAATAGCTGCTACTGTCTGCTATCTGGACCACTTACATTTTCATCCTACTGGATTCAAGATGTGAAAAGCAAATTAAATTGCAGTTGTGGCTCTCAAGAGGAGTTAAGTATGATTAGTTCTATGGTTGAAGATTGGTTGGGGCATAATTTCTCATTTTAAGCAGAGAGCTCTGGACTTAGACTCAAGGCTCTGGCCCTGGCTCGGCTCTGTCACTGTTTCTTAAGTCATTTCAAGTTTGGTGACAGTTTTTTTTGTCCATGATGTGGGGATAATGATGCTCATGCCCTAGTTCTGTAGATAATAGGAGAGAATGTGCTCGAAAAAGGATGAAATGCCCTACAGATCCTGGCTTCCCAGAAGAGCATGTCGCTGGGTATTTTCCACCTGTTCCCAGGGCTTTCTGGTCCAGGATTGCAAGAAAGATTAGAAGTAACACTTACCTTCACTACAGATGCCTGATAGTGTAGCAGACACCTAGTTAAACTTGTCTTTCACATAAGCAATGAATACTTTTAGTGCGAGTGTATCCTTCCTCTTGTATGGGACATATTTATACTGAAAATAACTCCCTGTTTATCTGAGCTCTGTATTTAAATGGCCATCCTGTACTTTTATGACTAGCTTTGGTAACCCTGGCTTTCTTGCTTTTTTGCTCCAGCAAAGCTTGTCATCTTTCCTCTGGTGTTCTTATAGGATTACTGCACAGGAAGAGGTAGCACCTGAAATTAGAAGACAGATGTCCAGCTATAGAGGATGATGATTTTCTCTTTGGTGCCCAAACAAGTTACCTTCAGCAGCTGAGCTTCAGGTTTCACTGCTCTAAATGGACCTCAGAACTTGCTCTATGAAGCTGTTGTGAGGGTACAAGAAGCTGATGTAAATCTGTGGAGGCATCTTAGAAGCACTGGGCTGGGTAGTATTTCGGTGTATCTCACTCTGAGAATCACAGTAACATAAGGGACCCCTATGTTATGAGGAGGAGGTTAGGCGCAATAATGTGACAGTTGTATACTCTTTCCCAACTAAAACTATCAATAGGTCTTAGTTCCTCCATTTTACCATTTCTAAAGTCTTTCATTTCTTCACATACGTTACCACCAAATATTTTTTTGTGGGATTTGCCTGTTGCTTGCAGGAGCCAGGGTTTTGGTTTCACATTCACGGTAGTCACTGAAGCAGCTGGGATTTTAGGTCTCTGAAAAGAGAACAGGGCTTGTGACCCAGGTCCCTCAACAAGCATGTCTGAGCTCTCTGTCCCTGGCTGGTACACTGGCATGGGAGCGTGACATAGATAGTTACTTCTGTGATATAGTGACAAGAAGCCTGGGGGTGCGGAAAAAAGCTCTGGCTGGGTTTAGCAGTTGGGAGAGGTCTATCCGTCCAGCCAGGCAAGGATGACAGCAGCTGGTAGAGGAGGCAGCTCAAGGCCTTGAGGGCACCCTCTCTGTGGATTGTCCCCTCTGTCTTCTCTCATCACTCTGCAGATCCCCATAGTCTTTCCCTGGCTTCTTGTAGAACAGAGGTAACTCTCAAAGTTCCCTTCTTTCCTTTCCATGAATCTTGCGCTTTTCCCCCCTGCCATCCCGGGTTACCTTCATTTTGTGTCAGGAAAAAGCTCACTCTGTCTCCTCCCAACCATGGTCATCTTCCTTGCTGAGCTGTGGGGCATTCGCATCCTCCCACAAGATCCGTGGGTCTAGCTCTCCTGGGCTTCCTTACTGGCTCTTCTTGGCTGTGCTTGGCTCTCAAATGCTTGGAGCTTCCTTCTGCTCTGCTGAAGCTATTTGTAAGGTTTCCCCTGGCTCCTCTGGTGTGGTTGCAGCTGCCTTTCGCCTTCTCCATGCCCTTCGGACTCTCTTGGTCTTTCCCTTGTTACAGTAGGATTTCCTTGATAGCACACAATTTTTCTCTCTTTGCTTAATTCTGCTTTATACTCATCAAGGGTGAAGTTTTACTCTTCCCCACCCCCTGTGATTGATAGAAAAGAATATCATACAAATTGATTGAGATAAAAAAAATTAGTGCTTCACCATAGAGAAGCCAAATTAGTCATCAGAAGTAGGTGTGGAGAATATATTGAGGGTTTTTTTTGTTGTTGTTGTTAATGCTCATGATGCAAACTTTGTGACACTGAATTTTATTCGCTGCCATGTGGGAAGAGGAGGAAATAGGAAGGGTTCCTGCAGGTTTTATTTTTACCTTTCAATGATTTACAGGCCTATTCTTTCATATAGTGAAGTAAGGGTACTTCACATATGTGCATGTGTACATGTGTGTTTCCGTGTGTGTGTGTTGTCTAGAGTGCAGGTTCAGAATTTCAGAAGCCAAGTCAAAAAGACTCAAGGGTAGGCTTTTAGTGAAAATGCCTACAGCTGTGGACATGAAATAGCAGAAGGGGCCCTTCAACCCAGATAGGTGTCACTCAGCACCTAAACACAACAGCCAATCAATTCTTTTATCACTTGTGCAGACGGAGAAAATCCCAATTTAACAAAGTGTTGATAGCAAATGATTAGTAAGAAGAAACACTTTCGACAATGATTCATTTGTTCTTATTTTAAAAATAGTCTTTTTCAAACCTGTTGTCAGCTTCACATTTCCTTATTGCATCACTTAGGAATTAGTTTTATTACACTCTGCAATCTAACTTAAATCATTATAGCAGCAGCTCTTGCTGTCGGAAAGCACTGTTACAAAATGTGACAATTTCAGTTAAGTATGTTGAAACTCTCCTTGGTTATACTCTTGAATTCCTATTTTAAAAATAAGGGGTCTGTGAGTTGAATAATTTTGCCGATGAAAAGCAAACAAACAAGTGTATTGAATTCATAGTTTCACTTCAGAGAGAGGGAAATATTACTGTGTAAACGTCACACTCTTATCATGAAGAAGCTGCAGAAACTCTGTTCTTCAGTAAGTGAGGACACGACTTAAATGTCTCATACTTTTTTCTCACCGAAGTTAATTTTACAAGTGCCTGATATGAAATATAATTGTCAACTATCATTGATAGCCAAAGTGTATCGTATTTCTTGCCAACCGCTTTTGCTTCTGGTTGTGGCTGCTTTTGCTGGTTAGTAAGAAGTTGGATGTTTCTTTGTCATTTTCCCTTTGTGCTGAATGCTTTGGCACATTTCGCATTTTCACTCATCTATTATCAAGGTGGAATCTGGATGAATCATCTAGAAGCAGATTAAATAAGTTGTTCCTCTCTTCATTTTGTAATAGCTCTGCTTTTCCTTTCTTCTTTCAGGTTAAAAAGAAAAGCCCAAGCTCCCAAGGACAGACCCATCCTCCGCTTTCTGGTCTTCATGGCCCTCACCCCGTTTTGGAAGAAGGGGTTCAGAGAGCAGCAGCATTTGCCACAAGATGGAGCTCTGTAGATGACGTTCTGTAAGCCTGGCCGAGTATGAATGTAATTCTGTGGGACAGCTGGGGTGTACAAAAGTGCCCCACTGTTTTTCAAGTTTTCCTTGTGTACGGTCTCTGTCAGGGCTGCTGGCCTGCCAGCTAATGCTATTCCCATAGACAAAAGCATGCAAAATGTCCCATGTAAAACTAGTGCTCTAATGACAGCATGGGAGCAACTGATTTTGGTGGTTTCGTATGCATTTTCCCCTGTAACTCCTGCTTGCTGCCTCTGCGAGGTTTAATCAGGGGTAGGCAGCAGCCTGGCTTTTTCTAAAGACTAATGTATCATTGTTTTCAGTTGAACACTTAGGAGCAAGGAGAATATTCCCTGGAACTCACTTTGCTGGGAATGATGTTTTGAACCCTGGAGTCAAAAGAGGAAAAGTGAAGTTTCTATGCCCAAGTCTGAGTCCTGCTTGGGCTTGGTGACTTGCATGTTGGTTCCTCTGTACCTCATTGGCTCTATTTGCCCTCCCACATTTATCTGCTGTCCACACAACATCCTTTGCAGTAGGCTCCTCTGCGCCCCACACCTGAGAGCAAGGAGGAGCGGTCAGCCAGCCGGCTGTGGGCTGATCCAGGCTTGAGTTGCTTGGCAACACGCAGGGCCGGTGATGCCAGCCTCACAGTGGAAGAGAGCAGCTTCACACCTGCCAACCACAGGAAGAAATTCCTGAACAAGACTAGGAAGAATTGGGCACCTGGTGCTGTCCTGGACCAGGCCTCTCACACAGAGAAGCTTTGCTTCTCATCCCTCTTTATGAGGGCAGGAGAGGAGGAAGCCTTCCACAGTGCATTGTTGCTATCCCTCAGGGGTAAATTTTTAGCTGCAGAATTTATGAGTTGCACATTTATTTGATTTGGCTTTTGGTTAATTTTTTTCTCCTCTTGTCAACCTGACAATATGAGGGCAGACGGATGCAGTCCCTGTAGAAGAGGCAGTAAACAGTGCTCTTGGAGGCTCCTTTATAGAGGCCTTCCAGGCTGCCCTCCTGCCCCCTCCCACTCCCCTTTCTCCTCTCCCCTTCCTCCCTCATCTCCTCTACTGCCTGTTCAGCAAGGCGCATGGAAATGGAACATTCCACTTTAAATAAATAAATCCTGAAATAAATATGGATGTGAATCTCATTAACATGACCTGTCAAATCCCTAAGCACAGAACCCCCCAAATGGCCCCTTGAGTCGCCCAGTAATTTCTGGAAAGCACATAAAAAAAGACGATCAGTGGGTATATTTGTGGAAATCATTAATGAGATTGGGAAAGATATGCTTATAAGTCAATAACTCTTTCTGACATGACCTTAGCACTGGTTGTATGATGACTCCCCTTAATGGAGAAAAAGACATATGGCTCGAGTTTGATGACAGATGTCAGGAATCCTGGAAGGTGGCACAAGGAAGATCTTGGTTATTTTTTTCCTCTTAACTGACATGGATGTATGGGACATTTTGTCAACCTAATGACCGTTTCCTTTGGTTCTGACCATGGTGTGGCAGCAGAATATAGTGACCCGCTTTCAAAGGGTGGTAAATATCATTGAAGGCAAAATTTATGTTAGAAAAGGTCCAGTAAACAGTTACTCAGCCTGAATTCATACCATCAAAGAGTGAATTTACTCTGCATTGCTCATGCGGTGTGTTTATCTGAGCGTTTGAAAGTCACTAAGGGTAGATTCATGTTTAGCTCTATTCAGATTTCTGTAGCTCACATATTGTGTATTCCAGAGATGGTGGAGTTAGTTTCTTACTTCCAGAGTTTTTCCTGCTGCTTTTAATTTTGTTGACCTTCATATAGCCTATTGAAGATACAGTCACTGGAATCAAGAGAAAACAAATTGCCAGAGTTACATGGCAGGTTGGCTTGTGATGAGGCTCTTCATTACCTTTTGAAGGGTACTGACAATAGACATGGGGCAGAACTGTGTTTGTGGAGAACTGATTATAGGGTGGGAGTGGGCAGGTTTATAGGGTCTGTGGTTTGGAGAACACAGTACAGAGGCCTCATTATGCTATTTGACTTGGGAAGAAAGATCTTGGGTCCAGTGCAGCATCCAGCAACCATTTATAAGCCTTGCAAATACCCTTGTGTATATATATATATATATATATATATATGGACACACACATATATACATGTGTGTGTGTATATATGTATATATATATGTATATATATATATGTATATGTATATATGTTAGAAAAGAGCAGTTGTAAATCAGGCCACTGGCACAGAGCAAGCTTTCTGGAGTGGTACATGTGTGTGTATGTGTGTGTGTGTGTGTGTGTATGCACGTGCACGTGTGGTGTGTAGGAGCTACAGTTTTCTGTCACCTTGACTTTCAAGTTGAAAGAAATCTTAGCAACACCAAGTCTCATTCCTTCCCTCCCCCAGTCCTTTCTCCTCTCTCTCCAGCACTACCAGGTGCTGTCCTTCTATCAAGAACTGTGATGTTAAAGTGATTGTGGCACATATATAGGTATGTATATATCTATATGTCTACATATCTCTCTCTCTCTATATATATCTACATATGTATATCTCGCTTTGTAGTTCAGGCTGGACCTGAGTTCACTATGTACCTCAGGCAAGCCTCGAACTCAGCAGTTCTACTGCCTCTGCCTCCCGAGTGCTGTGATTATAGGCGTGAGACACCATGCCCAGCATTGTGGTGTGTGGTACTGATTGCTGGTGGGTGTGAGTCACCACACCCAGAATTGCTGGATGTGATTACTGGGGATTGAACCAGGGACCTTGCACTTGCTAGGTGGGCACCAGAACCACTGAGCTAAATCTCTGGCCTGGTGGCCAATATTTTGTTAAGAGTGGTATTTGAGGACTTTTGACTCTCTGTCTGCTGATTGATGCCTTCACTGACTTTTGCAGACGAGGCTTAAAATAATCATATCAAGTGCCTCTATTTCAGCCCATCTTCCTTTCTTCATCACAAACTCCACTCTCAATCTGCTTGCTTTCTTTCCAAATATGAATATCCCTCTTGGCTACTCATCTCACACTTGTCCCTTTTGGTGGCTTTATTCTTGGTCTGTATCCTCACTAAGAATATTTTCTTTTTGCCTCTCATTGTTCCTACTCTTACCATCCCTTGACTTCAGATCCACTGGGGAAAATAAAAAGTGAACTTCAGTTTTGGACCCTTGAGTGGGAGCTCTAAAGAGTTGGTAGCATTAAGAATTTTACACTTGTGAGAAGTTGACAAGATACTATTCACCTTGGCTGGAACCAGCAGCTTGACCAATGGTTGAGTCAAACCACATGTTACTTTCCTATTTACAGAGGAGCTGCATGGGCTAGAAAAATTCTGAGTGGAGTTTGTATCTCTTCTAAGTTTTTTCAGAATTTGTTGGGGTTTTCATAGTGGCCCTCAGGTGGGGATACAATGATAACATTCCTTACGAGTTAATATTGAGTCATTAGTGTCTTACACAAGGGTTCTACTTTCATAGTCAATGTTAACTGGGCTATTTAGGGTAAAGAGTCTCAGCTGAAACTTTACATTTTTATATGTAATTTGAACATATTTACTGAAGTCACAGAGAAGTCAAAATTAGAAAATGTCAATTAAACGTTTGTTTTGTAATTTTATTAGGGTTCCCATTTCTAGAAAGTTTGTATTTCACTTTTTACTTGGTAATTTTTGTGCAATGCATTTTCCCCAAAATGAACAACTCCTATTTCCTTTAAGTGAATTAATTACTTAATGGGACTTTTTTTGATGAAAATCTTCTAAGAAATAGCAATAGATATAAGTCAAATTGACACAGTTTCTCTCTAATTATTAGAAACAATTTCTGGCCCCTGCTGTGCGGGCCATTTTCCCCAGGTCCCAGGCTGATGTGCACATTTAGTACCCTATACCTTTAGCATCCTATACATTTGTAGTGCAGAGTAGCTTAAGTAAGCTGCTTTGTTCACTGCTTAATTATGTTATTTTACTGTTCCTGAAAACCTGACACCAGGCAAATTTACATTAGTGTGCTTCTAATTAGCCAATAATCCTTGAGGATTTGAATGATACATACCCAAAGTAATTTCCTTCTTCACTAAATTTGAATTTCCTTGCGTCAGGTTAAGAAGATGGGGCAATGACAGTAGGCATCCTGGTGATGACAGCCCTCAACAGGTCAGTCTCCTGAGTCACACTGCGTTAAAAGCCACATAATTATTTCAGCAACATCATAAAGCACATCACAGGAAATCAATAAATAAACCGTGGTGTTGGTTGAGATGAACTTAGTTATTCATCAGATGGGAACAAAAAAACCCTTTTGGATGTTTATTTTAGTTTTTAAATTAAATCAGTGTGCATTTCTTTGCCTGTAACCTATACTCTGCCCTATGTACCTCACACTTTTGATTGGAAACAGGTCCATGGCACCTGGTGTAGTACCCACAGGTGGCAAAGAGAGACCTTGAATGCCTGTGTTCTCTGGAGAGCCTAGCCCTGAATCTCTCTGCCTCTCTGTTCATGTGACAATTGTCTCCCACATCCTGTGGTAGTCACCTCTTCCCTGCTGTTTTTAGTTGGTTCTAAGCTGCCAATTGCTATTTCCCACTTCTTCCTTCTGACAAGACAGTACTTTATCCTGCTCCCCTTTGGTCCTCTGATTTGGGAAATGTAAGGTACATTTTGTGACTCAAGGTTAGGTCAGGGGTGGTCTAAGGCAGTGTTTTCTAAAGCTACTTGACTTATCATACGGATAATAAATTCATTCAATGTCAGAGTTAACACATAAAAATTGGTAGGTGAGCCGGGCGTGGTGGCTCACGCCTGTAACCCCAGCACTCAGGAGGCAGAGGCAGGAGGATTGCTGAGTTCGAGGCTTGCCTGGGCTACATAGTGAGCTGAGGGCCAGCCTGAACTACAAAGCAAGACCCTGTCTCAAAAAAAAATTGGTAGGTGAGTTTATTCATATTTATATTCAGATCTGTACTCAATTTCAATTAAAAAATACTCAATGGATTTCACTATGCCATATAAGGGGGACTCAGCCAATCATTGTTTCATACTTTTAGCTAGTGATTGGTTTAGCAAAAGATACACGATACAATTTTGGCCAATAAGAGGGCTCCCATGGAGGATTTGAATGACAAATAAAGAGACAAGGAACTCAACTTTCCCTTCCCTGCTGAATGTTCTGATCCTGCCTGGAACTCCTGCAATGGAGACAGGGGAGGAAAGGTCAGCTACAGATGGCATAGAGCAAGAGGATAGTGGCCTAGCTTGTTGCACATGCCAGTGCATCAGCCCTCTATGAACTAGAGAAAGAATTCTTGTGAGATAAAATTTCCCATGTTTAAGCCAGTTCTATTGGACCTTTTCTGTTATATGCAATCAAGAGCTTTCTAATATATTCCTCTGTAGGGTATAGGAATCAAATAATATTAGCTGGGGTCTGCAGTAACTGATGTCAACATATCAGGGTCACATTTCAATTAAAAGAATGAGATGAACCTGGAACTCTTTCTGTGATGTTAAGTTGATTGAACATTTGTGGCTTTAGTGGCCCATGGGACTGGCTTGGGGACCTGATTCAGCAGACCACTGGAATTTGTGATTTGACCTTTGTGGTTTTGGCTATTTGTAGGTGACCTAGAAGGTCTATGGCATACAGTTGTTTATAATTTTGCTGAGCCTCATATCTGGATTTTGTATGCCATGAAATGGGTTTTGTATGCTATGAATACTTAACCATGGGCCTAGTTAACACACCACACAGCTTTATGATAGAGCTTTGTGGTTCCCCTTTTGTCTTTGTGGACACATTAATTCTTTAAAGTAATTCAAAGTCGTTTTTTCATGATGAAGTATTATCTAACCCCATGTGCGTGTACACACACACACACACACACACACACACACACACACACTCCTCTCTGTTAATGCTAGAAAGGAGGAGACAGCCAAGAAAATGGAGACTGAGAGCTGAGAGCCAGGAGACAAAACTGAAATGCTGGTTAATAGCCTAGACCTAGCTCAAGTGTGCGTCCTCTGAGGAGCTAGCTGGCAGTAAGCCAAGGTGGCATTTGAAAGTTTGGTATCCATGCTTTAACCAAGTTGATGACTTCCTGATGAAAGCTGATCATCAGTAAAAGTTGGAAGAGCTCTCTATGTCTAGGGTGCATAGAAAACAATATTGTTGTAAATTCCTTCCCCCAACTCCCCTGATGGGAATTTGCACAAGGATCAGGACATTTTACCCGTGCATGTAAAGAGTCTTTAGCACCTGCTGTGCGGGAGTGTTCTGTAAATAGATAGCAAAAGGCTTTATAGGAGATGGGAGTCACTTAATATTAGGAAACTGTGATATTCATTTTATATAGGCAGGTGTGGACCTTCTATGAAGTGGCCTGTGGCTCATCTTTGCTTGGATAAAATGTTTGGGATCTGTCAACAACCATGGAATTACTGAATTAACATGTATTGGGTTAGCTCTGTGGAGTCATAGAATCAGAAACAGAAGGCAGAAGAAGTGAATCTTTTGGTAATACTTAGGTAGAAACAGGCTGTGAGCCCAGTGCTTGAGCTATGGTCCAGGTCACGTGCCTTGACTGTGTGTTAGCATTGCATTGGGGCTCACTTTTGCTCAGTCCAATCTCAGTGACCACAGTGCTTTATGGATTCAGACAGAAGTTAGGGCTGAGTCTACTCCAAATGGAATGCGCAGGAATCAGATGAGTGGCTCTCTCTGGGACGGTCACAGTGGTCATGACTGTCTTGTTTGTAAACTTATCTGTAGTTCAACTGGGTACATCCAGGTGTCCTTTACAGGCCTGTGACAGAAAGGCAGGGAGGGAGCTGCTGTGGGGAGAGTTGGGGAAAGAGGACTCAGGCAAGAATCCAGAGAAGACCCCCTTAAGAGACTCTGGGGAAGGTGATGCTAAAGATTCACGGAATCGTTAGAAAGTATTCTGTGGTCTGGCAGAGATAAGGGGAATGGCTTTTAAAACAAGTTATTAATGTTTTCTGTGGTCTAAATATGGTTTGTCCCTCTTGAAACCTATGTGTAAATTTGATTGTCATAGAGGGGGCAGGGCCTTGAGGGAGTTAATGCATTTCTCAGGGGCACTGGCTTCATACTAGTGGTATTCTGTTCCCACTTTTGAAGGACTGGTTTAGTGACCTCAGAATAGGTTGTTATAAATTATATTTTGCCTCTTTTCCCCTTCCTTCAAGTGCCTACAAGTCCTTCTACTTTCTATCATGTTTGAAGCAGTGTGAGACTCTCACCCAATGTGACCACCCATATTGGACTTTCAGTCTCAAAGACTGTGAGTCAAAATAAAGCTCTTTCCTTCATAAATTACCTAGCCTTGAGTATTTTGTCACAGCAACAGAAAACTAATGGAATCAATGTTTTAATCACTTGTGGTAACTTAGGAGTTTTAGATCTGGAATTTATTGATTGCATATTAGCTGATACCTAATATTCCTATTTTGTCTTCAAATTAAAGTCAATTAGAAATAATTCAATTTTTAAATAAAAAGATTAGCAGTTGTTCCTGATGGCAGCAAATCCATTTTCTGAAGAGTCCAATCAACTTCCCATAGCAGAGACTCTCCAGTATGCCTGCAGGATCATAAGAATGTTCATGTCTTGTTAGGCTAAAAGCCAAGATATTGTACCATGGTATGTTCTTTGTATTTTCCTCTTTCCATAGGGCTGCTTATTGGAAGTGGTCAGCTGGAGGGGTCTCTTTCAATAAGCCCAGATGCCAATAATTTGAAGTTTGTAGAAAAGTTTTCTTTGATGTCTGTATTTTCAAATTCCCATGAAAACCCAAAATAACCCCTTCAAGTGTTACTTATGCTATAAAATAATTTGCTTTGGGGGATCTTATTTCATTTATTTATCTTTCAAAGCAAAATTGCCAGAATCTAGAGGAGATAACAGTTGAACATGATGTGTTTTGCAAGGACTTCAGCTGAACTAGAGACATCTATAAAAAAAGTGAGAAGTGTGGAGTAGTTTTGAAGCTTCAATCATCTATTTTATCTTATCTTCCTCTTAACCCTAAAAGAAGTCATCCTTGCCAAGATGCCTTCTCTCTAGGCTGAAATGATAAGTCTCATTAGGACAAGAGAGGCTTATGAAGTTTTTGGACATTTCCACAGGTTCTAGAATATTCTATGGGTTTGGTTCATAATTATGCATTTGCTAAGAGTGGCAACTATGGATCTTGCTATTTGTGACAAGAGTCTCTGCTCTTTCTGGAACAGTGACCGAGCTCAGAATAACCCAGATATTATGGGATCCAAATACTACACCTCCAGTTCCAGCCCCACCCAAGTTTCAACACTGCAAAGGAAAACTATCGTCATTGGTAATTTGTACTTACTCTAGAAGCCAGGAACTTAATCAGACAAAACTTTAAGAATTAAAATCAGTGAAACAATTGTTACTGACTGAAATGGAAAGTAACTGTAATTTGGAAGTAAATTATTTATAAACATTGCTTGTGCTGTACCTGAACTATGTAGATGGTAAAAATCTACTTCTAAAACATCTCGCTAATGCTAAGCATAAGGATTTTCTGCATCATTTGAAAGTGCTCTAAGGAGCTCTCATGATATATGCAAATGCTTTCACACAGACACTAGATGTGCAAAATAAGAAAAGATGAAGTCTGAGGGCCAGAGGCAAATGAATGTGATTCAGAAAGAAATTTTAACTATATGAATGCAACCCTTTATACAGAGATTACAATTTTTCATTCAAAATTTAGACAGTGAGAAAAATGTAATCACCTTTTAGCATTGCCGTACTGTATAAGCATATTAGAAAAGCTCTGTGATGGTAATCATGTAGTGAACTTGAAACCACCCCTAATTAAACTGTCTGCATCCCCCAGCATTTTCCCATAATGATGTCAAACCGTGTAGCAATTAGTTGCACCTCTATGAATGTAAACACCGTTTGTAAATCATATAAACTTAACCTGGTTTGCTTATTGAAAAATCTCCTAAAAAGAAATTAATTAGCTTTGTATGTTTTGGGATCATAATTTATAGGATCATTTTGTAATCTTTCACTGCAGTCAGATGAATTTTTTTCCCCAAGATTTTTCAAATGGAGTATCTCTTACAGAGGGCTACAAGGGAAAGTCTAGCATGATTGGCTTCCACTTCGTTTTATTTCTGCAACAACTGCCCAAGTGTAGCATTCAGGACAGGGTTTTACTGAGTTAACCCAGTTCGGAGGAATTTTTCTCAAGAGAAAGATACATGTCCTCTGAAGGTTGCATCTTTCTGGTATGTTCTGCAGTCTCCAGCCAGCAAGGAGGGTTTTCAAACTCATTTGAATGTGTAGTTTGGGCACATTTGTGTATCCACACAGTAGCTGGGAAGACTCCAGCGGAGAGCTCTGAGGTGTGGTAGCAGATTCCAAGGGAAGTGGCCAGTTCCAGACAAAGAAACTGAACAACCCAAAACACTCAAGTATTTTAACTCAGTGATCCTTCCTCTGCTGATAGGAAGCACAAAGGAAAAGGGAGCTGAGTTCAAAATTTAGCCTGGCTTTGTTGAAATTTTCTTGCTGAAACCTCGGATCCTGGTGGTGGGTGGTTTACCTGAGCCATCAGCTACATAGCACATTTATGGTTATTGTATTTTACAGGTTGATAGATTTTTATATTCTGTCCAAGTCAAGATCTTACACCACCTGGTTTATTATTTAGTAATTTACAGTGCAGTCAGGCATGTTTGGCTTAATGTAGGATAAACTTATAAATCTATTGTTCCTCCAGTTGCCGGGGCTGGTGTGCAATGAACTACAGAGCCGAATGCGTACATACATTTCAGCTGTGCTTTTTTTCTTTGATAGGGAAGCAGGCAATAGATAACACAGTGACAGTAGCATCCCAGGGGACGGCAGAATGTGAGAGCAACACCACGTCAGGTTAGTAGGTCATTATTGTATGAGCCGTGAACCATTAATGGACTGCTACGCCCAGCTCAATCTGTGTCAGATTATAGCTCTTGGCAGGAGAATTGTTATCTAATAGCTAACTTTGCTTCCTCACGATCATCTTATTAGTTGCTCTGATAAAAATGTGCACAGGTATATATTAATAGGGGGCCTCATTGGGAAAAGGCAAGATTCTTGGCTATTTCTTCTCCATTTCTGGATACAATGCTCAATATGCTGATTTGGCACAGGCAGTTCTTGAAGGAAATGATATTCTTTCTCAGGTATTTTTGGACCGCTTATAAAACACATGGTCAAATATACAGTGTTAATTGCAGTAGAGGCTTTGGTATTATGTTGATTGTGTAAAATGAATACATACTGGAAAGGAAAAGAGAAGATAAGGGAGATTTTACCCAGGACCTTGATCCTAACTCTCCAAATAAGAACACTGACAGACTTTGAAATCTTAGGAATAAATTCCTCCTTTCTTGAAATAATACCAAAAAGCAAAGACTATGTGGCAGTATATAGTTTTTATTATTTGTAATATACACAAGTAAAGTGTATTGTTTATGTGTGGCTTCAGATAAAAGCATACATTTTTAGGAGGAGTAAGGAACACCTGATTTTTTGACTTACAATGGTAAGAAGTTTATATTGTATACTTTGGAGCATCTGCTTGAGAAATAAAGATCACATCAGCTTGTTTCTTTCTTTATAAGTCCCTCAGCCTCTGTGTTTCAATGTATATCTCCAAACAAAATCACTGAAATGGAGAATTCCAACATGTTTTTCCAGGAAGGATGAACTTGCAGGTGAGTTTGGCCTGAGATTACAGCCTGAATTTCTCCCCTTGACTATGTAAATAAGTTTGACAGTTCTCTATGATGTCAAAAATATGAAATAATATTTATAACAAATATGAGAGAAATTATTTGAGTCAGATAGGAAGAAGCAGGTTAACAACACTGATGGTACAAAGAGGGGGATAAAAAGAGCTCTGGAGGTACAGCCTTGGTCTAAATTCAGACCTGGCCCAGAGGTTGTGATAGCCCCTTAATGACTTGGCAGGAGAGTGCTGAGGGGGTGGGGAGCCAAGGATGTCACATCTGGCTGGTCACCCCATCTGGCTGGTCACACTTGTCAGTTCGAGCAGCAGCAAAGAAGGTTGCTGAGGGCTGGAGACTTAGCTCAGTGGTTCCAGTGGTGCCTGCCTTGCAAGTGCAAGGCCCTGAGTTCGATACCGGTAACCATATACAATGCTGGGCGTGGTGACTCACGCCCACCAGTAATCAATACCACATACCACAGTGCCGGGTGTGGTGGCTCATGCCTGTCATCCCAGCACTCTGGAGGCAGAGGCAGGAGGATTGCTGAGTTCCAGGCTTGTCTGGGCTACACAGTGAGCTGAGGGCCAGCCTGAACTACAAAATGAGACCCTGTCTAAAAAAAAAAAAAAAAAAGTTGCTGAAGGAGACCAGAGGGTGCACGACATGCCTAAAAAGGTTGCTGATGCTTTAATGATATTGGTTGATAAAATATGCTTGCTTGATAAAGTACTCATACAATGAAGTTAAGTATTCAGTTAATGCCCAAATCCATTCTAACCCAAATCCACTCATTCCTGAGTACATGTGTGCATGTTTGTGTATGTGTGTCTATGTACAAAAGATATATGCTTATCTCCTTCCCCCAACACACAGAAGCTAGGGGGCCTGATGTGGATCATCTATGCTGACCTATAACCCAACACCAGGATTTCCATAGCTATATTTCTTTCTGATTCAAGTGTAGATTTGAATTTAATAAAATATACTACATGGAACACTTTGAAAATATTACACATAATTTGACCTGAAACATTTTAGATTTCTCTTTTGCTACTACCTAAACAAAATGGTTAATGAGTTAAAATGGTGAAATATTTTCAGTAGTGATTAATTTCCTCTTTGCTTTCCTACATAAAAAATACTCAAGTTACCATGCATTGTTATGAAAGCTTAATTTAAGTCTTTCATTAAAATTAGGATAAATGAATGGGGAAGCATGCTATCATCTTGTGATCATGTCTTTGGAAGCTATAATCCACTAATTATGGATAAAGGAAATTTTTAGGAGTAAAATCTTTAAAAAAGAAAGCTAATATGAGTAAGTATATAATTTAAAGAACAAAATGAAATAATAGGAAACAAGGCAATAGACATTGTGGAAATGAGAGAGGAACTAGGGACAGGGAGAAAATGAAGGGAGAAAAGGGAAAGGGACTTAAAAGGGATCGAGATGTGATATGTACATGTACCAATATCCCATGGAGAACATATTCAGTACATGGCACAAACATATACTAATAAAAATGTTTAAAAACCTAACACAATACAAAACTCATTACCCACCCTCCAAAATGGCTAAAATTTAAAAACTGAGAGCACCAAATATTGACAAATACACGAAGCAACAAAACTGTTCACACATTGGTGATGGAAATGGAAAAAGACATGGTTATTTTGGAAAACATCTTGCCAGTGTCCTCTCAAGTTAAACAATTCGGTGATTCTTGAGGGTATCCAGAGGGGCTGGGGTTCTTCCCATGGAAAGATACAAGCATATCCTTGCCCTAACATAAGGAGCGGTGCTGGGTCGCTCCATTGGTGGGTTAGGGGATCCTCCCATTGTTTCAAAGGCAGAGGGGTAAAGGGGGAAAACGGGATCCAATGGTGATGGGCCGCCGTTTGGCAATTTTTATCAAAAGTGAGGAAGTTGAGAGTAAAACAAGCCAAAGCAAGTTTGTCGTGTGGGGTAGTGGGCCATGGGGAAGGGGATTGTTTTTGAGGAGGGTTTTAAAAGTATGATTGGTATGTTCTGCAACCGCTTGTCCCTGAGGGTTATAGGAGATGCCCGTTGAATGTTGTATTTTGAAGTCAGCAAGGGAATTGGCTAACCTTTTGCAAGTGTAGGCTGGGCCATCCTCGGTTGTAATCTTGTGAGGGATTCTCATTTGGCAAAAAAACCCGAAAAAGGTGGGAGATAACTTGTTTGGTCTTTTCATTGCTGAGTGTGGAGGCGCAGATGAAACCTGAGTAGGTATCAATGGTACCATGAATATATTTATGGTTTTTAAAGGAGGGGTCATGAGTGATGCCCATCTGCCAGAGGGAATTTTTTGAGGCCCTTCAAAAATAAGGTCTTTGATCATAGAATTACAAGTGTCTGGGTGGGCAACTTTGGAGTAACTGCCTCTATGACTTGTTGACCAAAGTCAGTAAAGGTTTCATGAGTCTTTTGGACAAGTTTAGACAGAGGAACTAAGCCTCAGAGCAAAGGCATTTTTTTGCCAAGCTCAGAGGGCACAATCGCGAACCTGGTCACAATAGGGTTGGTTAAATGCAGCCTGAACAGTAACTTCAACATGTGGGCTGACACCTTTGAACTGGTCTGCTGTTAATGGAACAGGGGACTGTGTGACCATGTTAATGCGGGCTCACTGTTCACACTCATTGAGGAACATGGCCTTAAAGACCAAGAAATCTCCAGGTTGTAAACGAGCGTACACAAGGTCTAGCCAGGCCTTAGGGCAGCTAACCCCTTGTGCAAAATCATCAAGCAATTGTAGAGCCTGGGGGCTTTGAGCGCTATGATCGGCAACTGCTGGCGGAAGGTCTTTCTACACCTTAGGGTCAGAGGGTGCCGGATATACTTGACCTTCGGATGGGTGTAAACAGGGAAAGCCTCCCACAGAGGGGTGGGGAAGGAAAGGGTTATTAATGGGGCGGTGCAGGGCTGGCTTTGCGTTGGGGGTTGCAAAGGGCGCAAAGGTAGTGAGGGAGGAGGGTTGCGCGGGGGTTGCAAGCGGCGCAAAGGTGAGGGAGGGGAGGCTGAGCCTCAGAGTCATCTCCCAGGGTGGGGCAGGAAGAGGGAAGGGGAGGGTATAGTCCAGGAGGTTCCGGTGGGCGGCACATGTGGGTGGAGCGTCGGGAGAAAAATCCGGTAGAGACACTGAGGGGCGGGGGAGGGGCGGCTGAGGTGGCTCGGCGCCATTTTGAGAGGATTCGGCGGCAAAGAGGATGTTACCCGTGGTGTGACAGGGTCCTAACGGGACCAGACAAGAGTACAGAGACTGAAGAGAAGGACAGAAAAGGTGACGAGAGTACGGAGGTATGTGGGGGAGTCGTGGAGAGGGGGAAACTAAACAAGTGAGCGAGGACAAAAGTAGAGGAAAAGAAGAAAAACAGCAGCAGAGGAGGGCTGTAGGAGGGCTCCGCCAAACATGGGGGCCACGGGGCCAGTCACCGGCTGGGGGGTCTGAGACCAGGGGTCCTGAAAGGTCTGAAAAGGAAGGTGGACCAATCGGACGGGGGTCCAGCAGCACCGAGAGGAGTGGTCTGCAACAGACGGAGTAGCGAGCCGCCAGTCACGGGCCGGCTGGGAGTCTGAGACCATGGTCCGCAACGGACGAGTACTCACTCACCGGAGAGGGGGAGGGTCACCCGCTGCAGGCTCCACGTTTGGGCGCCGGTTGTTGTCTTTGTTTTTTTGTTCAGTGGGGTCTCGCTGGCGAGAGGGTGAGCCGGGAGCTGACTTGGTCGACTGAGGAAGCTTCTCTTTATTGCTTGTGGGGTTTTGGCTTTTATAGAAGATGGGAGGGGGGGGGGAAGGGAGTTTGTTGCGAGGGGATAGGTGGGCTTGTGATGACGTAGTTTGAAGTGATTGGGTTAGCTGTGTGATGGGGCTGTTTATGATCGGAGGCTATCTTTGTGTGTGTTGTTATGAGGATATTGGTGCTGGGCAACAGACATTCTTGTCTTCTTCCTGACTTTAGAGGGAAAATTTTCTGTTTTTGACCATTTGGTATTGTGGTCATTATCAATATTGGCTGTTGGTTTGTCATAAATTAATTTTATTAGGTTGGGATAAGAGTATTCCCATTTGCTGTAGGGTTTTTTGATGAATGGTTACTAGCCATTGTCAAATGCTTTTTCTGCATCTATTGAGATGATCATGTGGTTTTATTCTTGGTTCTTTTGATAAGGTTTATTACATTCATTCATTTGCATATGTTGAGCCATCACTGGATCCATAGGATGAATCTTACTTTGTTATGGAGTATGATCTTCTTGATACTTTGCTGCATTCTATTTGACAGTATTTTATTGAGGATTTTCAGCATGACTATTCTGAGATTTATCTGTGCTGTATGAATGTAGCAAAAGTAATTTCTTCC
Source organism: Thryonomys swinderianus (assembly GCA_004025085.1). Classification (NCBI taxonomy): domain Eukaryota; kingdom Metazoa; phylum Chordata; class Mammalia; order Rodentia; family Thryonomyidae; genus Thryonomys; species Thryonomys swinderianus. The sequence goes on along the minus strand of PVIC010000857.1, from coordinate 69,536 downwards.
AACAAACACCAATTCTTTTTGTTGCTGAATAATATTTCATTAGTCAGGCATGCCACAATTGTTTTATCCATTCACCTGTAGATGGAAATTTTATAAACTGTGAATGAATATACAAATTTTGTATGGATACATGCTTTCTTTTGGGTAAATATTTAAGAGAGGAATGGCTGGGTCATATCATACATGTTTCCTTAGCTTTTAACAGGAATTCACAAACTTTACCAAAGTGCTTGTAATAGCTTATCTCCCCACCAATAGTATATGATAATTCTAGTTTGTCCAAATCTATCCTTGTCTTTCAAAGTTTAAATATTTTGATATACATGTAGCAGTAAATTTCTGTGGTTTTAATTTGCATTTTAAATAAATGTATTTTATGTAGAGCACATTTTCATGTGCTTTTTAAAAATATATCTTCTGTGAAATGTATCTTCAAATTTTTTACCTAGTTTTAAAAATTGAGTTTTTGCTTCCTAATTGTATGTTGAGTTGTTTATGTATTCTGGAACTATATGCATAAAGTTCTTTATTAAAAATATAGCTTTTAGCCGGTGTGGTGGCTCACGCCTTTAATCCCAGCACTCGGGAGGCAGAGACAGGAGGATTGCTGAGTTCGAGGCTTGCCTGGTCTACATAGTGAGCTCAGAGCCAGCCTGAACTGCAAAGCGAGACCCTGTCTCAAAAAACAAAACAAAACAAAAAATATAGCTTTTAGATATTGCTTTTCAGTCCATGGCTTATTTTTTCAGTTAGTAACCAGTGTCTTTAGTGGAGCAAGTTTTTCATTTTTACTGTTTATTTATCTGTTTCTATTGGTTATACTTTTGGTGCAGTATCTAAGAAATCTTTGTATGGTTTAAGGTCACGCATTTTCTCTCTTGTTTTCTTCTATAATTTTCATTGTTTATTTTTCACATTTATGTCTTTTCTCTATTACAATTGAAATTTTGTTTATAATACACAGATTAGATCCTCTGTGTGCATGTGACACACACTCAGAATAGTTTCCTTTTACTGAGTTGCCATTGCACATTTATGAATAGTTAATTATCCAGAGGCCAGAGATTTAGCTCAGTGGTTCCAGCGCCTGCCTAGCAAACTCAAATTCCTGAGTTCGATCCCAGGTAACCACATATAACAATACTGGGTGTGGTGGCTCATGCCTGCTTACCAGCAATTAGAACCACATAACACAATGCTGGGTGTAGTGGCTCACAGTGTAATCCCAGCATTCAGGAGGCAGAGGCAGGAGGATTGCTGAGTTTGTGAATTGCCTGGGCTACATAGTGAGCTCAAGGCCAGCCTGAACTACAAGCAAGACCCTGTCTTAAAAAAAAAAAAGTTAATTATCCATACATGCATGAATCTGTTATGGACAATGTTGAATTGATCTGCTTTCAAATTCTTAAGCTGGTGCTATACTACCTTGACCTCTGTATCTTTAACTAACTCTTAACAATTGTTAGGCTTCCAACTTTCCTATGTTCTAAAGTTTCTCTGGTTTTTCCAGGTATTTTTCATTTCCATTAATTTTTAGAATTAGCTTGTTCATTTACATAAAAATTATAAAAATTTTCTTAGGATTGGTGTTGAATCTATAGATCATATTGGAGACCAGTGACACCTTAAGAACTTTGAATATTTACCTTAGTATGAATCTCCATTAATTTAGGTATTCCTAACTTTTTCTAAGAAACATTTTTGATTTTCAGTGTACAGATTTTTCACATTTTTGTTGTACTTAACTCTAAATATTTCATATACCTTGATTCTATTATGAATGATGCCATTATTTTAAATTTCAAATTGGTTAACTGCCAGTATATAATAATACACCTGATATTATTTTGTAATTTTAAATCCTCCAAAATTATGAAAACTCATTAATTTGTGAACATTTTCGTAGAACCAATTGGATTAACTATGTAATTTTGAATAAATACAATTTTGCTTTTTTTTAGATGACTGTCAGGTTTTATTTTTTTTTCTAACTGCCTTCAAAAACTCTTATGATATAAGATGGAAGAGAAGTGGTGAGAAAGGCATCCTTGTCTCATAGCTGACATCATATGGCAGAGTCTATTCTTTCATCATTAAGAAAGATGTCTGCTAGAAATTTTTAATACATGCCTTTTATCAGGTTTAAGAAGCTTTTTTCTGAAAGCTTTTCATCAGTAAATGTCTTGGATTTTCTCAAGTGCTTTTTATGGGTTTCTTGATTTATCTTGTGATTTTTTTTTTCCTTTTTAGTTTGTTTGCATTATAAGAAACATTCAGTTTTGAATGTTAAACCAACCTTGCATTCCTGTGATAAACCTCATTTTATCATGTTATATTATCTTTTTAAAGTGCTCATTTGTTATTTCATTTCATTTTTAACAACCCTAGTGGCATATATGCCATTGTTTTTCCTACTTCTCATATGAGTAAACAGAGGCACAGGTGGTTTGTTCCTCAGCCAAATCATGTAATTAGTAAGTCTGTATATATCTGAGATGGGGGTCTAACCCAAATATTGGACTCTTGCCTTCCAGAGTAGAAAGATAAACTAGAAAAAAACCCCACAATTTTGTCTGCCTGCAGGACAGTAATTAAATAAAGTAACAATTTAATCATGGTAAGGGAACATATAAAATTATACTTGTAAACTGCCTGTAGGAAGCTATATTGATTCATGTTTTCAAGGGAGACTTTGGCAAGGTATCTCAAAAAGTACTATTTTTACAAAAATATTCTATTGCACATTCCAATTTATAATGCAGTGATTTTTATTGGAGCCTAAGACATTTTTATAAAAAAATTTGTAGCATAAATAGAATGTTATGAGGCTGTTAAAGTGATTTTTCACCTATTTTTTCTATTTATCAACTACTATGAAAAATATCAGGTTTATAAATGAGCATACAGAGTACAATTCTATTCTTTTAAAAATAAGACTATACATTTATGCTCACACACTGAGTTAAGAGAGAAGGCTAGGAAGGTTTTATAACTAAAGAAAAACAGTACATCCATTTCTGTGAGTCGTGGGGTAAAGGATAGGAAGGGAAAAAAACCCAGCCAGCCTAGAAAAGCAGAACGAAATATATCACAATAGCATCCTGTACTTTGGAGACTCTCTCACTTCTGCAACAACTATGTTGACTGTGGCTTTCAAAGGAATTAACATTCAACATCTTAAGTGCTGCTGAGGCTTTTTGAGGTCTAAGAGAAATCTGGGAGATGCAGTCTGGAGTTTCTGGAAAAGCGGCAGAGTTGAGGGGAGGGAGAATGACCTATTTAGAGTGAAACTTGTCCTAGGAAATGAAAACATATATTCAATAAAATCATATAATCTGATTTTGTTGTGGTTGGACCATAACTATATTGAAGAAAATGAAACCTTTGGGTCCTAGGAAATGTTCCTCAATGAGAATATCCCTTCTCATGACAGTTACTTAACAGCAACTTATTTAACAAAGGGTTCCCCGGCTCTAGCTTGGTCACTTCTAACCATCAGAGCTCACCTGAGGTGGACTGAGTGCAATTATAATCTGATACCAAGAAAAAGTTTTCCCTGTAGCCAGCTGACATTTGCATCCTCTTACATCCATTCAAATCAAGAAGAACTTGTCTGAAAAAAACAAGCTCTTTAGCTATGTAGACAGCCATTCCCTTTCTGCTCCTTTTGATGAAACCCTTTTTGTCCTTCAGTGCTCCTCTTTGCTCTGGTTTCTGAGCCATTTCATTGCCTGTGTTTCCTTTTTTTGAGAGAAGCCTCAGAGTTTGTTGATGCTCAGAGCAGAGCACAAAGGTGCAGGCTCCTTTGATCAGTGTCATCTCTGGGGTATGAAAATCAGGAATCAAACAACTGTACTGTCTCAGCCTTTGACTTCACAATCCCTTTATGCTGTGAGCTCATTTTTTTTTTTTTTTTTTTTTGAGACAGGGTCTCGCTTTGTAGTTCAGGCTGGCTCTGAGCTCACTATGTAGCCCAGGCAAGCCTCCAACTCAGCAGTCTTCCTGCCTCTGCCTCCCAAGTGCTGGGATTACAGGCATGAGCCACCATGCCTGGCACTGTGATATGTGGTATTGATTGCTAGTGGGCATGAGTCATCACACCCAGCATTGTATGTGGTTACCGGGATCAAACTCAGGGCCTTGCGTTTGCAAGGCAGGTGCTGGAACCACTGAGCTAAATCTCCAGCCTGCTGTGAGTTCATTTTGAACATGGTCACAGCCCTTTAAGAATTCATCGAGTCATCTTTCTCTTTCTCTGTTTCCATGCCTGGTGATATGCTGCTTTTTTTCTACTGAACTCAAGAATGTGGAAATTACTTGGATCTTGGCTCTGATGTGGACTACTGGCCTCACATCCCCTGGCTTGGATTAAGTTTCCATTTGTGACATGCTTTACACATTCAGGGTAAGGACTACTGGATCATAGGCCTGCACAGAACCTCTGAGACCTTGGCCCTATAGCATGTTTGAGACCTTCCCATGTTAACACTGAGTCCCTGTTCTGTACACAGGGGGACAATTACTCTATCACTGTGAGTTCAGATAATTTCATCTTCCTTCAGTCATGCCTCAGAGCTATCATGATGTGGATAATGCAGGACCTTGGGTACACATCTGTTCACAATGTGTTCAGGGCATCAGTGACCACTGGGGAGGGTCAGACCTTGTGTGACTGTGGGTCCACAGCATCCATACAAAGAACTCCAGGACTGGTGTATACCTGAGTTCATGGAGTGGAGGCATGACTAAGTTTGGCCTATATTTAATATATATGTATGTGTGACTGTATATACACATATATACAGTACATGTGCTAATATCTGATTGGCTCCATATATTACACAGGATTTCAGAGATATCATTGTGTCTGCCCCAGCAGATCATTTCATTTGTTCTTTGATGGCTAGCTTTTATGAGGAATCCTATATGCAATTCTTTTGCAAAGAATAATGACATATTGCTGTATTCCCTCCCATTTAAAAAATTTAAAAAATTAATATAATACAAATAGATAATAAAATATAAAAAGCTATTCTATAAAAATAATTGTTAAAACAAATAGAAACTGATAAATGTACTGTGAATCATGATCTTAAAAGATATATTTCTTTGCCAATCTATCTTTTTTTTTTTTTTTTTTGAGACAGGGTCTGGCTTTGCAGTTCAGGCTGGCCCTGAGCTCACTATGTAGCCCAGGCAAGCCTGGAACTCAGCAGTCCTCCTGTCTCTGCCTCCCGAGTGCTGGGATGACAGGCATGAACCACAATGGCGGCACTGTGGTGTGTGGTACTGATTGCTGGTGGGTCTGATTCACCATGCCCGGTATTGTTGTATGTGGTTACCTGGGATTGAACTGAGGACCTTGCACCTGCTAGGCAGCACTGGAACCACAGATCTAAATCTCCAGCCCATGGGTCTGGGTTTTTTTTTTTTTTTTTACTATAATCTTTACTCAAGTGCTAGCTAATTTTAGTACAAATTCTACACTAAAACATTTTCTTAAAACTTTTTCTGCCAGTCTATCTTTTGACTCATTTCTTAATACTATAACTTTTTTGCGAAAACTTTTTAATTTTCAACAAAGTATCTCACACTCAGTATAATTTTGAACAATTTCTTCCTATTTCATAATATCTACTATACTTTTTAATGGGTAGCTCTCAAAGGTACAATGTGACTAGAGCGTGCATATCTGTACCTGAAAAGGAGTTCTCCACCTTCTCCAAAGTAGAATTAACAACATGATATGATGGATTTTTCGGTTTTTGAGAAAATTTGTTATTATTCCCCTTTCTAGTGGCATACAACTCTCCAGCATTATTTTACCTTTCATTCAGTTGTTAGGGAAGAATGTCTTTGGGTCCCATCCATTGCCCTAAGGGAATGTATGTTAGTTAAAAACCCCTGGCCTGGAGATCCACAGCACGGAGATAAGGTCTTCTTGGTCAGGGTGGTGACACACGCTCCAGAAGAATTCAATTCACGTTTGCTGGATAGAAGCCACATGACTCAGGGCCTTTCCCTAGCCTCCTCCATCTCCATGCCCCTCTTATTCCCCCAGCTCTCCTCCAGCGTGTGCAGCATCTGAGACAGTAATGTTACAAGAATTTTTGATGATGACGACTTTGTAGGTATAGATACCGCAGACCTCTTGCCTGGAGGACTTGGCTCTGAACGGCACATGCATATGCTTCTGGCCCCTCTGTGATGCTCAGTGTTATGGAGGCTGTTGTTTAAATCAGAAAGCAGAAGACATTCACCAAATTTTCCCTTCCTCCTGTAATTAATACCCCTTCAGTTGTTTAAAGAAATACAGTACAATTACCCTTTTGAACAGGGTTATAACAACATGATCTTTAGAAGCTAAAAAAGCAGCTGGATCCACTCACATTCTAAATGCATTAAAACAAACTTTGAAGTCAATAATCTGAGTTTCTGTTTTCATAAATTACAGTGATAACATGTAAATTTCTCTATTCAGCTATCTTGAACATAAGCGCTTTTGTGCTCCCCTCTTCAGAACTGTGAACCTATTAGAGATGCTTTCAAATAAATTGTAAGTATACTTCTCTTTCAAAGTAGAAGCAATAAATCCAGCTGTATTTAGCTAACAGTCACATGGCCTGAAAATATGCATTGCTGAACATGGCTAAAAAAAAAAACAAAACAAAAAACTATAGCCAGAATTTTTCTTTTTCCTTTCCTTTAAGAAAAGGCGACACTAACCGTTGCACAAAAAGTTATTTGTTTCCTCTGGAAGCCCTGTGAGTGAGCTTTGGGGGATTAGGGATACATTTCACCTATAGGTTACATGAGCTTTTGTTATTTGTTTTCATACAAAATAAACCGCAAAGCTCTTGCTAATGTACAATTGTGCTGAGTTTTCGTGGGAATATTTCAAGAGTAGTGTGTATTTTCCCTTGATTATTTCCCAAGATCCCCAGGGATACAATCCAATAGTGGTGTATTCCCTTAGGAAAATATGTTTCATTTATAAACTTCTTTTCCCCTATGCAAGGAAAACAGTTCTGGCTTA